>LPNX010198700.1:0-112837 GCA_001517045.1 Pseudotsuga menziesii | reverse complement strand
GATCATTGATGTGCCTCAAGGAGTCAACCACAAACAACTCAACATAGAAAACATGGCATAAAAATAGAAATAGTTTGGCATAAAAATAGCAACTTCCTCCAAAATTTTGAAATTGATAGGTGTTCATCCACTCTTCATAAATGATTCAAGATCACTAGAGTTTTCATTCTTTGTCTTTGGATTAATTAAAATTTCATAACATCATACTGCAATGGGTCTTACAATTTGATGACCATAAGTAGTTTTACTTGTACCATTTTCATATCGTACGAAAAATATATTTTCTTGAAGGAGAGTAAAATTGTGTTTATAATCTATTGTGATCATACACTGATTAAATGTTGTTCTTTCATGGTTCCAATCTCCTTCTTATACAGATCAGAATTCTAGCAATTATTTATTTTTGAATATGTTGATTTGGGTAGTCATCCCACTATAGGTGAACATATACACATTATGGTTATTATCTTCCACTTAAGTTTGTACTCCATTTGATATAAGTTTCATATAAATGCATTAAAAGGTACATTGAAGGGAATTGTGAGTTCAAAATGGTTTTTATTTCAAGTTCATCTATATACATCACTCTAATAGTTGTTATCACCTTAATTTCATTCACTTGTAATGTTTAAGTAGTCGTACCACTTAATATAGTGAAATACATGATCTACAAGATATTTATACACCATCAAATAAAGCTAACTATTCAATTGAGCATGCCTAGTTTTGTGTGCGATATCCCTTTATGCTCACTTTAGTCGTGATTGAAAATCATCACATATTATGGAAAAACGATTATGAGCTTCAAATGGTTAAGTAGTGAATTGTAACTTGAAAGAGTTGTGTGACTCGATCAAACTATCAGTCTCAACCTACACATTGACTCAAAAGGATAGCAAAAACATATCATAGAAAGGAGTTCAATAACCCTACGAAATAAACTATGTTTCAATGGAAATAATCATGGAGAATTATTTGGATACTTACCTCCATAATACTACACCTAGACTATGATTTCATGGCTTTTGAAGAGAGGAATTAGTAGATTAGATTTAAGTTGCTCCCTATAAATCCAAAACTAGCCTTTCGTAGCAAAGGGATGATATTTGTATGGATGGTCATAGTATTTTGGTGGAAATATATTTCAATGCTCCTAGATGCTCCACTATTTTGGTGTAACTTATATATCTAAATGGTCCTAGAATCTTGATTATATTAATATTATTTAAAATTTCAATAACAATGCACATGATCTTGCCTTCTCACTATTTGGAAATAAACCTTGGCACTACAAATTTTGTCCCTAAAATGAATGCTCATTAAAATGTGAGAACAAATTTTAGAAAGTTAAATATTATGGAAGCTAGATTGTTACTCCTAGACATGAGAAACTAACATTTATGTTAATTTTATTGCAAACAATTATTGTGTGTAATGTAACAATTAACATAAGATCCCAGGATACATGTGTTAATAGAATGAAACACGTGGTTAACAAGAGTAGGCGCATGGAAGAAGACCCGGGATAAATGTTGAGAGACGGAGGTTGTACATCGACCCACTATAGTGTTATGAAGTGTGAAGTAATTGATGGGTTTGGTAGGGGTTTAAGTTAGTATTAATATGGATTTAGTAAGGTATTAATAGGGTTTAGATATGAATTTAGGTAGGGGTGAATAGGTTTAGTGGGGGTTAGTAGGGGGTAGGGTAGTAATATGGAGGGGGGGGTTAAGTAGGGTTAGTGAGGTCAGATTAAATGGTAGGTTTAATTTATGTTTTGAAAAAAGGGGGTGGGGTATGGGGATTTTTTATTAATATTATAACTTATTAACCAATTTCAAATAAATTTTTATAAAAAATTTATTATTTGTCTCGGGCCTACAGTTGATTAATTGTCTCTATGGTTCATATAGGTTTGTTTAGTTGGTGTTTTATGGATTTTTTTCAATCCTCCATGAGTCATTACCACAACAATTCTGCTCTAAATCCTTGGTTGTTTTCTCAATGAAGATATTAAACAGTCCGAACGATAATACTCATTACTTTTACGTGTATACAGGTTATAATTAATCATATTTATTAAAAAAATTATTTGGGTTGATGGGCAGCCTATTTATACATTTATATATGTATGTGTGAGATCTGAGAAATTGAATCGAAATCATCACTACCCAATATTCACTTTTACATTGAAAACGATAAACACAAGTTGCAACAATCGCATGACGTCCTCTTCATTCTAAACCTAGTTATCGGATCATCGTCGTAAACCCAATAAGTAGGAGTATTAGGGTTGTGACGTCCTCTTCAAATAAATTTTTAAATTTATTATTTGTCTCGCGCCTACAGTTGATTACAATTCACTACTCCAACTAAACTATATTTTTGGTTTCTTGTACATTTCCTGGTTCGCTTCCCAAGCCGATAACATCACCTTGTAACTTTTTAATCTGGATCAGGTTTGCTTCATTTTCTACTTTCTCATACTTCAATTGAACTTCCATTTTATCTACAACGGCCTGTAATTTATTAACCTTCATAGTAGCATGTAATAAACCAAAATAGATAACATCTCTGGCCTACTTGTGGAGTTGTATCTTATCAGGAACACTAATTTTATCTAACTTCACTTCCATCTCATATATGTTTTTATCACTAACCACTGCGAACTTCAAGGTATTCCTCTCCACATCCCGAGTAGAAATCAATGATGTTTTTTTATTGGTTTGAATTCTAACTTGAGGACGCAAATTTCTGGTCTCCTCTGATGACTGCATTTGTTTTTTAGTATAACTTGACACTAACTCTACTCTAGATTTGAAACATGAACTAGGCTCTGCACTACCCTCTCCTCCAAAGGAATACTGATGCAATTGTACATATTTCTTCAGGAACAATACTATCCTCTTTGAATCGTCTAAAACTATTTTTCCTGAAACTTGATCATCTTGGGAATGGGTTTTGATCTTTTTATATGAAATTTTTTCATCCACATCCATACTCTGAATCTCAGACAGAATTCTCTTATTCACAATGCTAGAATTATCAGGTACTTGAACTGTTGCAGTCAACTCATTGCTCCTACCCTCATCAATTCTTGAATTTTCTTCAAAACAAGACAAATTGGCTATTTTATATAAACCTGCGACAAATTGATGATAAAATGGTTTATTTTTATTTGACTGCTTTCTCTAAGAAATTATGTGATGTGGATCATAATTGATTCTTTGCTCCTTCTGGAAGTCCATCACTTCTAATAACCTTTCTATAACCAATAAGGCACTTTTGTTTTTCAAACTAAATGGACCAACTTTAAGAGGAAATTTAACATTTGAAGACTCTTGAATGCTCCAAAATTCTCTTCTTCTGCACATAGTCTTCTCCTCATAAACTCAAGTGAAAAAATTCTTGGAGTCAGAAAAACAAGTAATTTGTATGGTTCCCCAGTGAACCCATACACGCTCAAAACAATAAAATATTTATATAAGAACCAGTCTCCTATTCTATCCTCTGAGCAAGACTGTAGCATGAGTTTTATTTCTTCTAACACCCTTGGTAATACATCATCAAACAACAACTTATACATCGTGTCCATGATTTTGTTTACAAACTCAAACATATTGATTTGTTTTGGAAGATCTAGAGAGAAAATGGTTGACAGAAATTGCAATTCTGACAAATTTGAAAATAGCAGCATATTCAGCAAGTATGACTGATACTAAAAAAACCTGACTTTGGGAAATTCAACTAACTAGACATGGATATTTTCAGCCAAATAATCATCCAGATTGAAACAATGGATTAAATGGGACTCGGGATCAATTGAACTTATTCTCAATAAGAAACCTAAAATGACCTCGTTGATATGAATATCATCATCTAAACCTAAGATTTGGTTGACTAAAGACATAACCATCTGTACTTCTTTTTTAAAAATGTTAACATTATACGGAAGAAAAAGTCCTTCTAATGGCTGACCCTCTTTAAGAATACTGGACATAAATTTGCATCTAACTTTGGTTTTACAAATTTTGTACATTTCGACTAAGACAGACTCATTCAAAGACTGACAATTATCAGGGAAATTATCAGGTAGGTTAAGTATTCCGCAAATGGATTTTGCATCAATATTACAAAGTATCTTGGACATGGTATGACTCATAACGACTCTTTCAGAGGGTGAATAACTGCTTGCGCACTATTCAACCAATTCAAGAAATGGTAATGTTTGCTCAATAGAAAAGTAATACCAAAAAGAACTGCATATATTTAGAACATCATTCACTACAAATTACACTGTGACAACCTCTCCTTCGAGACTGATACATTTCAAACTGATAAAATAGGGTCATATAAGTTTCTTTCCCTATCAACAACAAATTCCACCCTTTCATCCAAAACCTTGGATAAAACTCCTAAACCCTGTTCCTTTTCCATAACGAACAGTGTTTTAAGGCTTACCTGTGGTTGTAAACACGTAGAAGTTGACTTGAAAAGATGGTGGACTATCTCCTTCCTTTCTCCCACAGCACACAAATGAAATGATTTTTTTAAACCAATTCAACTTTACCTTTATACTATGGTCCCTTTCCAAAGCCCTCATCAAGCGATTTTTCCCAAAACTACATTTCTCCACTGAATTCACTTCAAGTTTCCATATGGAACATGGTTTACATTCCGCTACCACCTTTCCCTTTTAACCATCTTGCAACTTTATCCTCCAGAACCAATAATGACTGTTGATGAGTTTTCACTTTTTGCTTAAGTCATTTGATTGAGATTGGCTGTACACATTCCGCTAGCCTTTTCTATTTTTTCAAGTGTGCACCTTTATTCAGAAAAGTATTTCTCAGTCGTGGATTTTTTTTGCTTTTGATTTATTCCATAACCATTGATATTTAAACTTTGTTAACCCTATCCGCTTCTCCACGTAACTTATCTCATGTGCATCTTTACCTGGCGGATCCATTTTAAACCGTGGATTTCACCTGAACCACTCTACACCCTTGGATTGCATGCCAAATTAACCCTTATGCACACTTTAATAATGTAATCACAACTATTAGACTTTTCAAATTTCATATAACCTTTTATCTTCCTTAATCATACCTCTTTCTCATCTGTTCAACATAGAGGTGTTAACAACTGGCTCCAACTGGGGATGATATCCTCCCTGTGAGGTATCAAAGAACTTGTAGACCAGGTGCCTGTCTCTAATCTTTGTATCCAAACTTCCAAACTTTTTTACTTTTTATTTGGTATTTTCTTCTTAAAATAAATAAAAATGGCTTACCTCCTAAATCTTAGGGCCTTCACTCTGGGCTTCAAAAATATTCGGTTCACCATCTGTACTTCTTTCAAGAAAACAAATATTTACAAACTATGGTACAAATTTTACCCTCCACCTTAGGACATGTAATTCTTCAAAAATATTCCATTGACATGGTTACTCTCAAAAGAAACCCCATTCATATATTCCAAAATAAATGCATTTTCCCCTCTGTGACCTGCAATAACATAAGGACCCACCCACATGTGATCAAATTTTCCATGTTTATCTTCTTTAGGAGCATCCCATTTTAACACCAGGTCATCAATCTAGAACTGTTCTTCTTTCACCCTTCTATCAAAATTATTTTTCATTTTTTCTTGGTGTATCTTCACTTTATCATAGGCCTTATTCCTTTGCTCTTGTAACTCAATGATTTGGTTTATCCTTCTCTGCATGTGGTTTGGCTCTTCCTGTTGCTCCTGAAAATATCTCAAAACTGGAACACCTAATGATGCTAGAAAAAAAACTTCGGTTCCATATACTAAGTGAAAAAGAGACATTCCAATCGCTCTTTTAGTACTAATCCTGTCAGCCCATAAAGCATACTTAAGTTTAGTGTGCCAAGACCTCTTGTTATCTTCCAACAACTTCTTGATAATCCTTACTAAGCTCTTATTTGAAGACTTCGCCAATCCATTTCCCTGTGGATAATAAGCAGTTGAATGATTTAAGCTAATATGATATTTATGTCAAAAATTAATCATCTTCTTAGATTTAAAAGCTGCTGCATTTTCTGTCACTATTCTTCTGGGACACCCAAACCTAGCCCATATGTTTTCTTCAAGAAAATCCATAATTACCGTTTGAGCTGCTCTCCTAGTAGAAATTGCTTCGATCCATTTTGTGAAATAATATGTGGCTTTTAAGATCCATTTATGCTGTCCTAAATAATTTGGTTTTATCTCTCCAATGAAATCCAAACCCCACTGTTGAAAATGATCTTCTACTATTATTGGATTAAGAGGAAGGGGAATTACCTTTCTTTTACCATAAAAAATCTGACATTGACGACATATGCTAGTTTCTTTATATACATCTGAAAACAATGTTGGCCAATAGAAACCTGCTCTCAAAATTTTGTTTTCTGTCACCAACCAAGAATGATGTCCTCCACAATCTCCTTTATGAAATTATTTTACTGTATGCTGGGATTCATTTTCTAAAAGTCGATTAAGTAACATTCCTCTGGGATCCTTCCAATAAAGGTATTGATTTATAATACAAAACTTAGCAGCTTTCAACTTTACCGATATTGCTCTGGTTTTACTCAATTCTATAGGAGCTTGTAAATTTTGAAGAACATGAACAATATTAGAATACCATGGAGATGTAGCAAAGTCAATCATTACCTCCACTCCTGTATCCAACTGATGCAATTGACTAGATAAGAAATTGAGCTACAAAGATTCACAGTTTGAATTTGTCAACATTTTTGCCAATCCCTACCCTTTGATTAAATTGGTAGGTCTAATCTCTACGTCATACTCCAGTAATGTCGCTATCCATTTCGCCCTTCTTCCTTCTGGGCCAATTTGTGTGAGAATTCCTTTTACTGCAGTGGTTGGAACCTGAGCAATGATATGTGAATGAAGAATGTACACCCTGAAATATTTCAATGATTTAACCAAAGAATATGCATGCTTCTCCATGATAACATATTTTAATTCTCCATCCCTCAACATCTTACTAAAAAAGGATATGGGTTGTTCCTTGTTCTCATATTTTTTCTGTAACAAAACTGCAGCAATAGTATGTTCTGAAGCATAAGAAAATACTAAGAAATATTTAGTGAAATCTGGACTCACCGACACAGGAGCCTCTGAAATAGCTTGTTTTATTTCTTTAAAATATTTCTTGGCCCTCGATGTCAATTTTATCTCATGACCCTTTTTCAACATATTTGTGATATTCATTAGTATTTCATCAAAACTGGGAATGAACCTTCTTAAAAAATGTACATGTCCCAAGAAAGATTGTATTTCTTTTTTACTCCTTGGTTCCCCTACCTTCAAAATTGCACTGACTCTATCAGGATCAATATTTATTCCATCTTTTGAGATTATGTGACTCAACAACTTTCCTTCTTTCAATGCGAAATTTGAGTTTTTTTGGATTCAATGATATACCAAATTTCCTGCATTTTATGAATTTTTTTTCCAAATGATGAATATGCTCTCTATCATACCTTGAATAAATTGTAATGTCATCCATATAAATTACCACAAATTTTCCTATTTCTCCTGCAAAAGCAATATCCATGGCACGCTGGAAGGTAGCCCCTGCATTCATCAAACCAAAAGGCATATTTGCATACATAAAGGTGCCCCATGGTGTAGTGAAGGTATTATTCTCTTTATCTTCAGGTAACACCTTAATCTGATTGTATTCAGAAAATCCATCCATCATTTAAATTCTTTCTGCTCCAACCACTTTCTACAAAATATGATCCATCTTCAGCAAAGGATAATTATCTTTCACAGACACCTTATTCAAATTCCTGAAATCTATGCAAAGCCTTATTTCTCCATTTTTCTTTCTAATAGGAACTAAATTGGCAACCCATCTGGATAATCTTAAAGTCACAATAATTTTGGCATCAAATAATTTTTTAATTTCCTTCTCAATAACTGCTAGCAGCTTTGGATTTATTTTTCTGGGCTTCTGTCTGAAGGGTTTTTCTCTAGGTTTGATTGGAATAGTGTGTTGTATTATTGAAGTATAATATTCCTTAAGGTATTCATAACTCCAGGAAAATAAATCTATATACTTTTTCATTAAGTTCACATATTCTTCTTTTTATTTTGCAGGCAAATTTTTAGACATCTTCACAATCTTTGGAATTTTTTTAGTACCAATATTTCTATCTTCAATAGCATCATCAACAGGTTTCACTTTAGGATATTTAGCAACATCATTTTGATCAAAAATGTTTTCTAAAGGGATCAAACCTCTTGGTATAAAATTATTCTTCAATTGAATAATATCCTTCCCTCCTAAAGTTCCTTTCAATTTTTTAGTACTATTATTGTCTTCTTTGCTTTCCTCAACATCTTGGAAATTCTCACAGTTATCATTTTCAGCATCAATATGAATATTTACAAATTCTCCTGATAGTTCTAAAAATATTTTTATTTGCATATCATCCTCAAACACTTGCCAATATTTTGAATTATTGGGTATAGATGGTCTATTTACAATTTCCACTTGATATTCCTTTTAACTAGCACTTTGGGTCTTAAATTTTCCAGCAGCAACCTCCAAACAATCAACTATTGTATTTTCATATCTAGGAACTACCTAAACTGTATGTTCTATAAAATAATATCAATCATATCCCATACCTCATTTATATAGGATCTCATCTGAGGATGTCTGGTTTAATAACTGTCATTTACTTGGTTTATCACAAGTTTTGAATCTCCCAAAACTCTTATCTTTTGTGCTCCCAAATCCTTCAATGCATGTAACCCAAGTAACAAAGATTCATATTCAGCCACATTGTTTGTGCATTCAAATGTTAAATTTTATGATAAATCTTTAAAATCCCTAATAGGAGAAATTATATATACACCAGCACCAATGCCAACCTTTTCCATAGATCCATCAAAATACACAGTCCACAAACCATCTCTTTTCTATTTCTCTTCCAAAGCATTTTGTTCTATCAATCCTTCTTTATTCTTTTCAGATTTCATTTGCAATGTAGACTCCAAATCACACAGGACAATATTATTAAAGAAAATAAAAGAAACCAAATCAGTATCGACAACATATATATGATGAATTTCAGGTCTATCTTGACTTCTTAGTACATAAGGAGTTCTTTTCTCATTGTACAACCTCCTACTCCCATCTTGGATAGGAATAGTGGCATATGACATGTACATTTGTAAGCTACCCTTCAACTTTGACGTCCAAGACCTTGATAACAACACCCCAAATTTTGGTGGAATTTCTGCCACTACCACATCCATTACTATTGTTTTAGCTATAAATTTATTCAAATTTCCTACCATATCTTTAATCAAAACCAAGACACTTCACCCTCTTGGAATCAAAAGAAAACAAATATTTATATGGTCTTGTCACTTCTAGTCCCAAACTTTCAACTACTCCCTTTGGCATTAAATTATGTGATGCACCCGAATCTAGCATTGCATTATGTACCACCATATCATGCAAATTCAAACTCAAATAAAAAGGAGGAACTTCTTCATCATCTATACTTTCAACTTTTGGCCCAAATGAAATAGTAGGTTATCATCTATTAACTCTAAAATGTCTGATTGAAATTATCCTTAACCTTTAACGATCTTTGTTATTGTATCCCTGTACTCATTATTTCTCAACAATTCATTAAAAGGAACATATGTTTTTAGCTTGGAAAGTTCATTCTGCAAATTAAAAGTAGAATTAACTTTCTCTACATCTACCGGTGCTACTTGTTTCAATCCTTTTGTTTTCTGTACCTCATTTTCAACTTCTTTATTTACAACAGATTCTTTTTTTATTTCCTTCCCTTTTTCTGTATTTAATGAACTTATGGAAGGCTGATTTGGATTTAGCCTCCCTTTATTTATAATGACTTCTCTATTTCTCAATCTGATCTTTCTCTGTACATCGTCCATAGCATGCAAATAACCCCTCTGATACTACTCGGATTCTCTTTCAAATTATTCATTTCCATCTTCTTGTGCAAACATATGATGTTCTTCTTCAGTAAGATATATCTCTGAATGTAATCCCCCCAAAAGATGAATTTCATTCTCAACAGGATCCTCTTCATCAGCAACATAATTCTTAGGGAATGGTGGTCAAATATGCTACTCTTCTTGATTTTTGGGTTTCTCATATCTCTTTGCCTATTTTGTGGAGGCATAGGAGGGTTTGGCCTTGTAAAATTCTGATTTTTTATTTGAGTATCAGCTTGTTCTCTATTGAATGATCTATTGTCCACAGTCAATCTATCCATCAACTTCTCCATTGTCTTCAACATCATTTCAAATTTAATATCAGTAGCAGAGGAAGAAGTAGAAGGCATATTTTCTTCTCTCGTTTTCCTCCTATCAATGTCCCTTTGTTTCATCTTTCCACTTTCCATCATATTTTCTTCCACTTCTAAGGCATTTGTGAATATGGCAGCAAGACTTGCTGATTTTCTCTCCCTTAATGAAAAATCAAAGTCATTATCAAAGGCCCCAACATAATAAAGTTTGGCAGTAGCTGCAAATGGTTTTGTATCTTTTGGAATAGAATTAAATACTCTCATAAACCTGCTTGAAAATTCATGAAAGATTCAAAACCTCCTTTTTTGAGACTATTATATTGGGACAAAAGCTGCAAAGGGCTCTATTTGTAATCCCATGTTTCTAGAAATGCATTCTGGAAAGATTGAAAAGTCAGGACTGATGCAGCTGGAAAATATTTAAACCATTTCTTTGCTTCCCTTGATAAACTCTAAGCAAACAATCACATTTTAACATCCATATAATCGACTTCCTCCAAGTCAACAAAATCTTCAAACTTAGCTACATGCTGCTTTTTTGTGATACTTCCTTCTCCATCAAATAAATAAATTCTCTGAGAATAATTTTGAGGAAGATCATGCAAGACAGTAGGTAAATGTAAAGGAGCAAATATGGCTGCCATTGGTCTAGGTGGAATTGGAGGGACTGAGGAATTTTGAATATTTTGAACAATACGTGCTTCTTCAACTTTTGTAAACTGTTGAAGATCTCTCTGTTGCTGCCTTTCACACACTTGGGTCACGTAGTAGAAATCTTCAAGCCACTCAGTGTGTCCTTGGGGGTAAGTCTCGAGTCAAGGCTGTCACCTTGTTCTTGACTCCTTCGTTTAGGCTCAACTCCTAACGAATCCAAGGGGGGTAGACCCTATTAAGTTACTAAGGAAAAATTATTTAGTATGATGATGGTATTAAAGAGTATGTTTTTTAGGATTTTTGACTTAATAATTGTAAACAACAAATAACCAGATAAGATAATCGCAAGTAAGCACAAAATGACACACAATCGCATATAGATTGAAAAAAATAAATAGTTGACCAATGCTAAAAATGGAGTCAAAAATATTTTAAGAGTGCTTGCAAGTGCTGAAATAAATGTTGTGCAATTGTATCTTGGTTAGTTTTAAATTAATGTGAATATGAGTAATTTAACTTAGGCGAGGGGACTCCAGATATACCCAGGGGGTACTTGAAGTATGTCCAAAACTAAACCGTCACGGCTAGTCGTAAGGAATATGTGGGCTGAATGGAGTCTATGAGGCTATTGTTCATAATGCACCTGAAGGTGTAACAGAGATCAGCACCCCAAGGTCACTTTTCAGGAGTTCCCGCTTCCTTTGGGTATTTTTCCACCATAATGGTTAGATCGAGGCGTTGGATTTTTGCCTAATGGTTTTGGAATTTGGGGAGAGTGAATCCTAATTATTATAGTCACTCAAGTGCTTTTGATGCAGCTTGACTGATCGGACAAACCGCAGCCAAGTACAGAGCATACACACTGGAGTCTTCGTTATTTTTAGTAAATTTTAAGATAGGTGTTCTTGTTAAAAAGAAAACCCTTCAGGAACCTCTTTTGATCCAAGTGGATCTCAATCGGGGAATCAAGGAGGGGTTAATTTTATTATGGCTAACGAAACAAATGTTGATAAGCAAATGAAGCATAAATAGATAAGAAAACCACAATTTTCTAATTAGACTACCACAACCCTTTCTTCACCTTTCGGCTCAAAAGGAAGCTCGTGGGGTAAGTATTAAAATTAATTTGAAACCACCAGATACGGAATAATGAAATTTTTTATCAAAGTATACAATCCTACATAAGAAGACTAATCTAGAGAAAAAACGGGAAAAAATGCAAAAAGGTGAAACGGACATGGATCCCCCCTGGGTGGATGGGGAGTGGGCTCGAAAGAGCCTACTCGAAATTATTATTATTATTATTATTGGTTACAATATCAGAAAACTAAACTATGCACTTTTTTCTTTGTTATCTGGGATCGAAAGGCTTACAACAAGCTTGTAACAAGCTAAACTAAAATCACAGCGGTGGGGGAAGCCTCCAGGAAGCTTTGGTTCACCCAAGAGTTGGAAAATGGGAAGAGTCTCCTTCTCTTTTTTATTAAACCTGCTAAAAAATAATGAGTAATTAAAATCAAATGTGCCCAAAAACACTTTAAAAGTTTTTTGGGTCACCACGCTAGTTACAGAAAAAAAAACTAAGTAAAAAAAATGTTTAAAGGGTCTAATCTAGTTTTGCAAAAAGGAACCAAGGAAAGCAAGCTTTCCTTGCGATCTTGGCTTGCTGTTTGGGCAGCAAATGAGATATGCACTTTTTCTTGCAAAATTTAAATCTTTAAAGAATGAAAAAAGAAACTACCTTATGAGCAAGCTTTAGATCTATGACTTAGCTACTTGCAAAAAGGAAATTCCTACACCTAGATCTATCTTTATGAAATGATATTCTTTATGAAATTATATATCTAAGCAAAAATGGTCTTATGAACTAGATCTAAAAAACATATATTCAATTCTTAGAACTGGATATGATCATAAGAGGAAGAAACAGGTAACCGGAAGATTGATTTTTTAAAGAAATGAGAAAAAGAGGAGAGAAGGTCGGCTCATTGCTTGAATGGAACCAAGATGAAAGGAGGCCCTTTTCTGGAGCACTGACGGACAAAGTCTTGAGCTTATTGGATAAGGAATGGTGCCAATCTTGATCCACACCTTCGTCCAATCGGGAACCTGCAACTAGATAAGACAAGCCTCCACAACACCTCGTGAGATCTGGATATAGATGTATAAAGCAACAAAAATGAAAGCTCATGCAAAAATAATTTTATTTAATCATATAACTGAAATTCTTGAGCATACATAATATGGATAAACATGAGCAAGCAATATAAATTGCCTAGCTTACACCGTTACTTGATTCAACTGACTCCATGAAGCCAGAAAACAAAATTAGCATAGAAATTGGAAAGAAATTGCAGTTACCACATTAGCAGCATAACACTGGGAATCCACACAAACACATGCACTACATGGTATAGCCTCCAAAGATTCTTTATACAAAAAATATAGTAGTATTACAATGGAAACAACTCCTCAATCCAGCTCTAACTAACTTGGAAGAGGCATCCTGAGCTTTATTTATACAAAAAACAGGAGATCCAGCCCAGGGGGGGCACAAATCCCAAGGAGACAGACCACTGCAGCTGAGGGAGAGTCAATCAATGCTGATCTGAAGCCGATTTAAGCCTACTTGTGAATCGAGGGGTTGATTGAGCTGACACATCAAACCACAGACTGACACATCAATCCACAAAGCTTCCAAGAGAGCCCACTCAAGAATTTGAAGAGAGAGAGGGTGCAATTCCCCATAAAGGATGCTGAAGATCAACTCTGGATCTGTCTAGATCACCTCCTTCAGTCAAGAATTTTTCAGATCCAGTCAATCTGGTTCAGATCTGACTGATTTCAATCAAATCAGCTGATAATCCATTGATCTAGGATTTTGGATTTGCTCCATTATTCATCAATTTATTAATTAAAATAATCAATAATTGATTTTTGGGGATTTCTGACCTAAGTGATGGAAAATCACTCAAAACCTGAAAAAAGTGGGTCCATGGGTTTAGATGGTGCTCTTAGCTTGAAAATGACCACCTACATGACTGAAAGTGATTACTTGGCCCACTTTTATTACAAAACCATTTTTTTCAATTAAACTATTAAAAAATAGCCTAAGTTTTGGAAAAATTAAATTTTAATAAAAAACACTGAAAAAATTAAAAAATTGAAAATTGAAAAAACCTAGGGGGACTTAGACATGTTCATATGACTTGACCATGATGCCTAGCATGTTTATACAATGACACATAGACTCTAATAACCTCAATAGGCCTAAATGCCAAGCCGACCACCCCAACTTTGGAGGCATGGAGTGAAAAACTCAGCAATTATCAGTTGTTTATTCAACAACCAATAATAACCAAGGGAAAAAACACCCTGGGATGATCGGATTAACATATAAAGTCTAAGAGACCGAGTCTTTTATAGAAACTATCATGCTATAACATTTATTACAATTCCCCCATGGGGTATGAACATGTGATATAGTACAACAAGCACCTCCTAGAAGCACTTCTGAAGGTCTTTTGAAGTCTAAACAAATCATCTTTGTCCATTTCACCAGGCTCACTTGATAAAAACCACTAAGTACAACTTAGGTGGTAACACTCTCCAAAGGGAATCAAGCAAATGAGATTCTATTAGTCGAGGGTTAAATTCAATGTTTTCAAGATCAGACTCATATTTAGATTTCAACAAACCCTTTTCAATATCAATTTCTCATTTTTTAATCAAGGATGCTATGGAAATTTTGAGAAGATGATGCACCAAACAAAGAAATGTCTACTTTTTCTTTGTTTTTTTTCTTAAATAATTTTTCTAGATCCTCCAAACTTCTTAAAACTTCAGTATCAGAAGTACCTCATGTATGTATTTTCGAAGCCAGGATGTCTTTTGAAATATTGCAATAATTTTAGAAATGGAATCGCCAAGGAAAATATACAACCTTCTTTACTGACAAAAAATCTTGTTTGCCCACAGAAATATTTTCTTAATCTTTATAAACTCTATCGTTCTTCCTAGGGCTGATTTGCACTATCGTTCCCTGGAAACGGCACCAATTTGTTAGCACTCAGAATGTACCCAGGTTATGAAAGGTAAATCCTAAGGTAACAACAAAACCACTTTGTAAAGAAACTGGCTTTTATTTCCAGAGAGGGATCTCTCAAATATAAATTTAACAGGGCCAGATATTGTAATCAATACTTTAAATTATGCGAGTGGTTGAAACAAATACATGTAACCATTGTGAAATGGATTCAAATAGATAAAATGATACAAATCTTTCATACATGAGATTTCAACAAAGGAAAGATAACCATTCAGCCACAGTCATTCATTGATTTTCAGGCAAATGAGAAAGAAACATAAATAATCCATTAATACAGAGCATCATAAGATGAATTCCATATCAACTTTAGCAGGAGTATTTGTGAAATATCTAAGACAATAGCCAGAGCATAACAAGTATGAATTCTAAAACTATTCAACACTACGTTTCAGATATGAAGAAAACAAAATGGAAAGTAAATACTAAGAAGACAATCACATGGAAAGAAGGCACAGACTATAACATAAATGACACATGAATCTCTGAAAATCCACCAGCATTTGACTTTGTTATTTCATTCAAAATATCATAAGTTCTCAAAAAACATCATTTCAAACATATGGGTTCCAACCCCCAATACATCAAATAAATTCAAATATATAAAATGATAACTTCTTCCCAAGAAGATTAATAACCGAATAATCTGCTAATCAAAGTTTTTTTTGTAACTATATCCCTAACAACTAGCAATAAAACTACATGTTTCGATTCTAACACAGATCGTTTGATCATAACAACTTAGTGACTGCAGGGTACTCTGAATAAGCAGCTCCACGATGTGCAACACCTAATTTCAAGGATGAAGTATATACTTGGTCTTCACAAATATTTCCACGATCCTCCATTGTTCCGAATTGGGTGTGTCATATTCTGTCATTTCTCTAATGGATACCTCCAGATCCACATAGGCTTCATAAGATACTGTGGGCAATCCTCTTATAATGATTAAAAAAAATTTCAATACTTCAAAATCCTCTGCCAATTTTTGTACGATGATCTTTTCGGACAGCCCTTTTACCAGATCTTTAAACTTGTAATGGTCCATGCAAATTTGTACTAGCAGACTGTGATAATGTTCCCGAGAAAATAATATTCCTTCATTGTCCCAGAAATAAGGGAGGCCGTCTTCAAAGATATCTTTAAAAGCCAACTTGAAATCCTATATATGTGAAGACATTTTAGTTGCTTTGTCCTATACCACCTTCATGAGCTGATGTTTGTTCATAATTTTCTTTTCCCATAGTACAATAGCTACTCTGTCCTTAATTCCAATATCCTATAACTTTTGATATGTTAGAGAATTCAAGAAATTTAAAGTGTTCTGAGCTGTGTTTAAAGGCTTGTTTTCCATGGTCTCATTTGGGAAATTCAGTCTTTGAGTAGCTAGATTGACTAATGCACTTTGATCATCAATAAAATTTAAATAGTGTCTAAATTTGGTGATTTCCATAGATATTGTATCCCAAATTAAATGTTTAGATCCTTGCAGAGGAGCTTTTTCTATACTTCTTTCCTTCAACTCATTAAACTTTTTCTGTAATTGGCTTTTATTGTTTAATGTTTTATTCTTTTCTTCAATGATTCTAGTGAGTTCTGATTTAATCTTCTCATTTTGTTCCTTTAATTCTTTGATCTCCACATCCTTCAGACTTACTCGTGACATAGGAACTAATAGATCATCTGCAGAAAATTCCCTTAACGGCTTCTCAATATTTACAAGAGATAAATCTATGTCAACAGGAGTTTGACTCATCAGCTCTTCCATAATTTCCTTTTCATCAATCGGATCCTTTTTTAACTTTGAAATTTGGGTCATCAATTCAGCTCTTTCCATTTCCCATCTGTTTTTCTCCTCTTTTAACTTCAATGCTTTACCTTTGTAATCCATCATCTCTTGATAAACTTTATCTTTTTCTTCCTGCAATGTAAATAACTATGGGGATTGAGCATGTTCAGTATTTGGGATTTTAAGCTTCTTTCTTAATACCTGGATGGTATTGTTCTTTTCTTCCAAAAAAATTTTGGTTGCCTGTACATTTCCTGGTTCGCTTCCCAAGCTGATAACATCACCCTGTAACTTTTTAATCTGGATCAGGTTTGCTTTATTTTCTACTTTCTCATGCTTCAATTGGACTTCCATTTTATCTACAAGGGCCTTCAATTTATTAACCTTCATAGTAGCATGTAATAAATCGGAATAGATAACATCTCTAGTTTGCTTGTCGAGCTGTATCTTATTGGGAACACTAATATTATCTAACTTCACTTCCATCTCAGATACTTTTTTATCACTAACCACTGCGAACTTCAAGGTACTCCTCTCCACATCCCAAGTAGAAATCAATGATGTTTTTTTATTGGTTTGACTTCTAACTCGAGGAAGCAGATTTCTAGTCTCCTTTGATGATTGCATTTGTTTCTCAGTATAACTTGACACTAACTCAGCTCTGGATTTGAAACATGAATTGGGCTCTGCACTACCCTCTCCTCCAAAGAAATACTGATGCAATTGTACAGATTTCTTCAGGAACAAGACTATCCTCTTTGAATCCTATGAAACTATTTCTCCTGAAACTTGATCATCCTGGGAATGGGTTTTGATCTTTTTATATGAAATGTTTTCATCCACATACATAATATCAATCTCATATAGACTTCTCTTATTCACAATTCTAGAATTATCGGGTACTTGAACCGTTGTAGTCAACTCATTGCTCCTACCCTCATCAATTCCTGAATTTTCTTCAAAACAAGACAAATTGAAAATTTATCTAAACCTGTGACAAATTGATGATCAAATGGTTTATTTTTATTTGACTGCTTTCTCTGAGAAATTATATGATGTGGATCATAATTAATTATTTTCTCCTTCTGGAACTTTTGTTTTTGAAAATAAATGGACCAACTTTAAGAGGAAATTTAACATTTGAAGACTTCTTGAACGCTCCAAAATGCTCTTATTTTGTGTAGAGTCTCTACCTCATAAACTCAAGTGCAAAAATTCTTGGAGTCAGAAAAGTAGGTAACTTGTATGGTTCCCCAGTGAACACATACACCCTCAAAACAGTAAAATATTTATATAAGAATCGGTCTCCTATTATGTCCTCTGAGGTAGACTATAGCATGAATTTCATTTCTTCTAACACCCTTGGTAATACATCATCAAATAGAAACTTATACATCTTGGCCATAATTGTGGTTACAAACTCAAACATATTGATTCGTTTTGGAATATCTGGAGAGAAAATGGTAGACAGGAATTGCAATTCTGACACATTTGAACACAACAACATATTCAGCAAGTATGACTAATACTTAAAAACCTGACTTTGGGAAATTCAACTAACTGGACATGGATAGTTGCAGCCAAATACTCATCCAGATTGAAACAATGGATTAAATGGGATTCGGGATCAATTGAACTTATTCTCAATAAGAAACCTAAAATGACTTCGCTGATATGAATATCATCATCTAAACCTAAGATTTGGTTGACTAAAGACATAACCATTTGTACCTCTTTTTTGAAAATGTTAACATTATACAGCAGAAAAAGTCCTTGTAATGACTGACCCTCTTTAAGAATACTGGACAGAACTTTGCATCTAACTTTGGTTTTACAACTTTTGTACATTTCGACTAAGACAGACTCATTCAAAGACTCACAATTATCAGGGAAATTATCAGGTAGGTTAAGTATTCCATGAATGGATTGTGCATCAATCTTACAAAGTATCTTGGATGTGGTATGACTCATGACTACTCTTTCAGAGGGTGAATAACTGCTTGCACACCATTCAACAAATTCAGGAAATGGTAATGTTTGCTCAATAGAAAAGTAATATGAAAAAGAATTGCAGATATTTAGAACATCATTTCCCTGCAAATTACACTGCCACAACCACTCCTTCGAGACTAATACATTTCCAAATGATAAAATAGGGTCATATACATTTATTTTCTTATCTACAACAAATTCCTCTCTTTCATCCAAAACCATGCATAAAACTCCTAAACCCTGTTCCTTTTCCATAACGAACAATGGCAACAACTCCTTGAACAAGGTTTAAGTGTTTTAAGGCTTACCTGTGATTGTAAACACGTAGAAGTTGACTTGAAAAGATGGAAAATTGTCTCCTTCCTTTCGCTTGCAGCACACAAATGAAATAATTTTTTTAAACCAAGTCAACTTTACCTTTATACTATAGGCCCTTTCCGGAGCCCTCATCAAGCGGTTTTTCCAAAACTAATTTTCTCTACAGAATTCACTTCAAGTTTCCACGTGGAACATGGTTTACATTCTGCTACCACCTTTCCCTTTTAACCATCTAGCAACTTTATCCTCCAGAAACAATAATGAACCTTGATGAGTTTTCACTTTTTGCTTAAGCTGTTGGATTGAGATTGGTTGTACGCATTCCGCTAGCATTTTCTATTTTTTCAAGTGTGCACCTTTATTCAGCAGAGTATTTCTCAGCCGTGGATTTTGTTTGCTTTATTCCATAACCATTGATCTTTAAACTTTGTCAACCCTATTTTCTTCTCCATGTAACTTATCTCCTGCACATCTTTACTTGGCGAATCCATTTTAAACCGTGGATTTCACCTCAACCGCTCTACACCCTCGGATTGCATGCCAAATTATCCCTTATGCACACTTTAATAATGTAATCACAACTATTAGACTTTGCAAATTTCATATATCATTTTATCTTCCTCAATCATACAACTTCCTCATCTATTCAACATAGAGGTATTAACAGCGGTAAGCACCATCAGCGAAGCCATAGAAAGCCATCTACTCTGCACGACCAAACATGGTATAAACAGATACAGACACTAAAATCAAAACCATATTGAAAATACTTAAGCACACTGAAATTCAAGTAATATACATATATACAAGATACTATCCAAGAGAGATCTAGGCATAGTACCTCTTTAGGTACAACCCATTGCGAGGTTGTCCTAAAGGGATTCCATCGTAGTCTATGAGCTTGTACGCCCCTTTCCCTAAAACTTTAGAAATAAAAAAAGGAATGTACCACATGGATTCGAACTTTCCTTTCCCTAGTTTGTCATATCTCTGATCGTAAATCAAAACTAGGTCACCCTCATTAAAGTCACGAGGTTAGAAAGACTTGTCATACTGCGCCTTGACGCGTTTCTTATGTGCCTCATTAGCCAAGGAAACATCTCTCCTAGTTTCGTCAAGCTTGTTCAAGTATAAAAATAGCTTTTCCTCTATAGAAGTGTCTAGGAGAATTTCAACGACAAGTTTCAAGGATGGAATCTGACATTGAATCGACAAGACAACTTCGAGTCCATAGACAAGCTGGAAAGGTGTGAAACTAGTAGCTGTTTTCACCGAAGTTCTATAATCCCAAAGAGCAGAGAAAAGGATATGGTGCCAGTTGGATTTATGGCCTCCAACCATCCGAAAAAGAATTGTTTTCAAAACATTGTTAATGGCCTCTACCTGACCATTAGCTTACGAATAATAGGGCATAGAGTTTTCATGATGAAAACCTAGCTTGGAACTTAGTTCCTCCATCATTTGATTATGGAAATGTGATCCGTGATTAGTAACTATGGACTACGGGACTCCGAATCTAGCTATCACATGATTGAACATGAAGAGAGTGACAGTATCACCATCCTATGCATATGTAGGCATGGCCTCAACCCACTTTGTAAAATAGTCAATGGCCATGATGATGTAACCATGCCCCCCTGCTGAGGTAGGCTTATGTTGCAGCTGCAACTTTTTCCCAAATATCTGGAAATTTTGGACCCTCCTTTTTTATTTTGTTTGCCCCACTCTGCTACGTGTTTGGATTATTTGAGGCCTTTTTCTTGCTATTCGAGATTTCATTTGGGTCTGTGCATGGTTTTTGGACTTTAAGGCTTAACAGTTTTACTTTGTTTATCGTTAAGGTATGAGACAGAATTGTTATTTTCCCTTTTTTGAAAGTCATCCCGCGTTTCATTATTGGAAACTAGACCTCATTTTTTATATTTCTAGAAAGAGTTATGATTTTGATCGGAGGCCGCAGGCTGATCGCGTTCCGCCGTTGCGGCCCATAAATAGACTAATCTCCCATCGGAATGTTTGTCCTATCGTTGATATCTTGTTCATTGTTTCTCTGATATTGACTAGCCTATATATTTTCTGAACTATAAGACTTCCATCATTGTGGCTATACAATGCTCTAACTATCCGATGCCTCAGTAAGTCCTGCCCCGATGTTTTATCACATCGAGTTTTGATGTGTATTCCAGAACCCCTAAACTGTTAGACTTCCACCGTTCCAGCTTTACAGCGCACTAATCATCCGATGTCTAGTGTTCTGATCCATCGATGGGGGTTTTTATATGCGCATTTCTAAATAATTTTCCCACCAGTTGTTATGAGCTCGTCACTTTTTTCATAGAGGACCTTCGTGCTTCGTCTTTTTAGGTTGATGTTTACATGAGAAGGCCCGCTTCGTTTTCCTTTCTTTCAGTTTTAATTTGATTGGTATTATGTCTATATTTATTGAAGATAGTCATAATAAATGATGAATTTCCGTTTGATCACAGAGAGACAAGGGGTTTTTTTCTTAGATCCCTTTGAAGATTATTGCGGTGAAGAAGATGCAGTTGGAGGACAAAGCAGGATAAAGAAACATAAGGCAGCAGAATTGTTGCTCGAGGAAAATAAAATAATAAGGATCTGATGAGGGACCGATGAATGGTAGAATGTAATCATTAAAGAGCAAGGGCCCTAGCTTGGGCATTTCATCAGTTACCTAGCATTATCCATTTTTATTAAAGTCTTTATTTGAAACGTAACGTGGAATCATGAGCAAGGGAAAAATGACAAGGTTGGAGTTTGAAACGTTGGTGGGGAAACTGAAAGGTTGAGTTGGTTCTTGTAAAAATGGGAAGAGAGAGAAAGAAAGGGGGTTTTCTCGGAGAAACTTGTGAACTACTTGTTGTAAGAGGAACTACTTTGTTTTGCAATAATAAAATTACAATTTTTTTCCTGTTGGAAAAAGTGTTGTGCGGAATGTTCAAATATAATGAAATGAACAATGTTGAAGGGGAACTATTTCATTTTTAGCTGCGTTTCATTAACTGTGAGAGCGTTCTAACTTTTTGAACCTATGTTCTTATTTGAATGTTCTCTGGTTTATTCTGTGATTATTTCCACTATAAGTAATGGATGTTTTAACGTTTGACAAGCTATCTTGTCATGTATATATTTATTCATGTTTATTTGTTTTGATTCTAAGAACAGCTATCTATGATTTATCTTAACATGTGAACAATATTACATTACTCATGAATTGATAATCTTGCTCCCTAGGGATAGCTTAGTTAGTATTGTGTTTCTAGTTGTGTGTGATTTAGATGCAAGAGAGTCTAAGACAAGAGGTAAGAACCTGCGCATCACATTGTGACCACTCCTTGCATTCTTCATCAATCTACAACTTAGATAGGCACTTGCATATCATACTTAAATTCAAAATACAAAAATACATACGGTATCCGGACCACAAACCGAACGGATTTCCTACACCAAACAGTCATAGGCTAGTTGGGAACGTTGACTGGGGAGAATCCCTTACTGTTGTTGCCTGCGAATTTCCAGGCCTCAACAGTTTCTTGCGCTAGAAGGAGGGATTCTAGTGCATGGATAGCTGGGAAAATCCATTTCCTTGAAACAACTCCACCAATGATAGTTTTGAAACTAGTCTATTTCCTGATCCAAATACTAAAGAGAATAGAGAACATTTGTTTGCTGTGGACAACCAACTAGTAAATGATATGAGAAGACACACATGGGCTTATGTAAAGAGTATAGGAGGATTACCCACAATCCCTAATTTACCCCGAAGAGAATACAAGAAGAATGATCGTCCCATTTTGGAAGATTCAGTGTTGGTTGGAGATTTGGAAGAGTTGGTAGAAGAATCGTTGTAGGAAGTTGTTCAACCTTTGAATCAAGTAGGCCCAAACACACCTTACTGTTCTCCTGCGTGTACTCCTGTTACTTCACCTCCTCACTCCCCACCCAGACTCATGGTAGGTGTAAATGCAAACCAGCCACTTAACCCACCCAATCCACCATCGGCTTGGAAATCCAGGTCACCCTTGAACTTAACACCTTCGTTGCATGACTTACCTCAAGCTTTTGAGAAGATGCTGCCCAAGTTTGATCCAAATGAGAAGATATTAGTAGATGACCATTTACAAAGTTTCTATTTGGCAATAGAAGGATTGAGGACTGGGGAACATGAGGATGTAGTTTGTAGACTTTTTCCGCATACCCTTAAAGGAGCAGAAACATCATGGTGTTTTGGTTTGCCTGCAAACTCTATCCCATACTGGGATACCTTTGAAAGGATTTTCAGAAGTAAATATGCAGCCCAAAAAACTCATGCGACTCTCATGAAAGGACTGTGCGCCTTAAAGAAAGAAATAAAAGAGAAGGTGCATAGTTTTACTCAAAGAATTGCAGCTTATCTTAAGAATTTTTTTGACACTGACAAGCCCTCGAATAAATTTCTGATTGAGTATTATAATTCATCTCTAGGTCTTGATCTGTCCATGTTTGCCAAAATTAAAGCCAAACCTACTCTAGCAGAGACTTATGAAGAAGCGGAAAGAGTTTAGGCTGAAAAGGAAAGTATTGAAGACTATCCTGAACAGTCGGGAGAGAAAAATGTTGGAAGGAAAGATTTGTTATTTAGTAAGCCTAAAGAGGAGTAATCACCAGATATCGAAGGAATGGCAAAGATGATGCAGAATCTCTCTAACAGAATAATAGACTTGGAAAAGGAAAAGGAAACCCATAAGTTTTATAAACCTTATTACAAGAAAAGGGAAGATAACAATAAAACCCAACCCCCTCCGTACGGCCATGCATCGATGAACTTAACAGAGGTGGGGATGGATAACTTTAGCACTTTTCACCAACAACCTCATTCTAAAAAGAATTGTCCTCAATGGATAAATTCGATGACATTGGTAATGAACTAGCTTTTGGATTCCAAGTTAACCGAGGATAACGATGGAGAAGGGAAAGACAACAATAAATAAACAGAAAAACAAGAGGATGAGGCCATGGTTTTATGGGATTGTGTATCGTTGTTTGATATCGAGGAAGAAAAGCACCTGAGACATGAGCATACCTTGGAAACAAATGTAACGATGAGAAGCCAGGGGTTGATTAAGGAAAACAGTCTTATGTTTCCAAAGATCAGGAGACTTCAAAAGAATGTTAAGAAATTTCAAAAAAACACCACAGCTAATAAAATTCTAGAATTTACCATCACCAGTCAAATCCTAGATA
Organism: Pseudotsuga menziesii; assembly: GCA_001517045.1. Classification (NCBI taxonomy): domain Eukaryota; kingdom Viridiplantae; phylum Streptophyta; class Pinopsida; order Pinales; family Pinaceae; genus Pseudotsuga; species Pseudotsuga menziesii. Next base: position 88,398 of record LPNX010198700.1, on the reverse strand, counting down.
GATCAACATGTCTACTATGCCCATTGAAGAAAAGATAAATAGTGTTAAGACGAATCTCACAGAGCATAAGATGGATTATGACATTGTGGAAGATATAAAAAAGGTAAGGGCAAATATCTCGTTATTTGAGATGTGCAATGTGCCGCAGCAAAAATAAAAGTTATTGAAAGCACTTGAAATATTGGAGGAGGAGCTAACCATTGAAAATCAACCCCAAGAAGAAGAAATTGGTGAAGCAAGTGTGGGAGGTAAGCCTAGATGCAAGACTCCACCTTTTCTCCTTTTGAAATTTTCAACCACAACGTGCACAATTGTCTAGTAGAATAGGGGGCATCAGTCAATGTTATGCCATTGTCAGTCTGCAAAAAGATAAATGGACAACCTAAACCATCTACATGGAGGGTCATTCAGTTGGATATAACGAATGTGAAGGTGATTGGGGAAATGGAGGATGTTCTCATTCGCTTTTCTTCAAATGATAAGGTATGTCAATTCATTGATATTGTGGTAGCTAAGTGGATATTTTTCCTCGAATTGGTCACATTTGTGGCTACCTTATAAAGGAAGCCTAAATCAAATTAAAGTTTTAAGGGAACCACACATGAAACACAATGTTACTCAGTTCGAAGAAAAAAATGAACCAGTGAATTCTGTTCTGGGAAATTACTTTATTGAACTAGAATCGAGTAATTATCAAGCGGAAAAAGCCAGTGACACACCAAACGCTTAACCTGATCTCCTTTGGTTCTCACAGGCTGATGAAATCGACTGTAAAATAGTAGATTTGACTGTAGATGTAGGTATTAATTCACGCACAGTAGTGGTAAGCGATTTTTGGATGCTTTTCTTTGATGGTTCTAAAACTTTGGAGGGGTCAGGAGCCAGATGTGTCCTGATTGATCCTAAGAAAAATAAACATTTTCTTTCATGTAGGTTACAGTTTGAGTGCACCAACAACATAGCTGAGTATGAAGCACTAGTTCAGGGACTAAGAAAAGTAATTGAATTAAAAGTAGAATTTCTAAAAGTGTATGGGGATTCTAAAACAATTGTAAAACAAATTCGAAATCAAATACATTACGTTTCTCCTCATTTAAAAGCTTATCAAAATGAAGTATGGGATTTTCTTAAATATTTTCATGCATTTAACATTGTATCGATTCCTAGACTTAAGAATGTGGCAGCTGACTTGTTGGCCACCTCAGCTGTGAGGCTTGTGCCCTTTAATAATTGGTGCTCTGTTGAATTGCTTTTTAGGCCATCAGTTCTAGATATGATCACCAATATACGAGTGTTTGATGATGATCAACAGATTCTAGAATGTCTGAAAAATGACGAGACCTTCAAATGGGCGATTATTGACGATGAAGAACATCAAGCCAAGATAAATTTCGATAATTTTATTCCTAAAGGAGTCAGGACGTTAGAGAGAATGTTTGATCTAAACGAGAAATTTAGAAGGCCAGTGAATGTGAAGACTCATAGCTCGTCTTTACAGTTCGAGTTGATTAATTTGGGGACTGAAATTTAGCCTAAGTATGTGAATTTGGCAAAGTGTTGCTCTCTAGGTGAAAGGAAGAGGTTCATCAGTTTGTTCAAACGATACAAAGATTTTTTTTCCTGGACGTATGAATATTTGAAGACATATGACACCAATATTATTTAGCATGTTATCCCCATCAGATCTCGGATCAAACCTTATCAGCAGCCTTTAAGGAAAATGCATCCAAAATTAGAATCTTTGATTCAAAATGAAGTAAAAAAGCTATTGGATGCTAGAATTATCTTCAAGGTTAGACACTTGGAATGGGTTTCAAATTTAGTACCGGTAAGGAAGAAATCCGGAGAAATTAGACTATGTGTGGATTTCAGAAACTTAAATGGCGCTTCAGATAAAGACAATTATCCTCTCCCACCCATGGAATAGATATTGCAAATGGTTTTGGGTTCTGAATTATTCTCATTATTAGATGGATTCTCAAGCTATAATCAAGTGTTAGTAGCTAAAGAAGACAGACTTAAAACTACATTCAAAACCAGATGGGGAACTTTTGCTTACAGAAGGATGCCATTTGGACTCATAAACGCTAGAGCTACTTTCCAGAGGGCTATGGACATAGTTTTTCACGGTCTGATTGGCCGTAGTGTTGTAGTATACCTAAATGAAATTACAATATTCTCAAAGAAAAGGGAGGAACACGCGTTTCATCTAAAACAGATTTTTGAACGCTGCCGAAAATATGGTATCTCACTAAACCCCAAGAAGTGCATGTTTGTCGTTACTGAAGGTAAGTTGTTGGGTCATGTGGTTTCTAAGAAGGGGATCTCCATAGACCCGGAGAGGATCAAAGCTATCGAACAGATTCCCTTACCCCATAATAAAAAGGGTATGCAATCATTTATGGGGAAAATAAATTTTGTGTGAAGGTTTGTACCATATTTCACTCAAATTGTTAAACCTTTGCAACAAATGGTAAAACAAAGTGTATAATTCAAGTGGACTGATGTAGAGAAGAATGAATTTAGTAAAATAAAGACAGTGGTTGCACACGCACCCTCCCTTAAGAGTCCAGATTTTTAGAAAGATTTTATTTTGTACACTTTTGCATCTCACAATTCACTAGCAGCAGTGCTGACCCAGAAGGAAGATGGGGGAGATGAGTTCCCCATATCATTTATGAGCACTAGTCTGCAAGGGGCTGAATTGAATTACCCACCTATGGATAAAAAAGATTACGCAGTGTTCAAGGCGGTAAAACAATTCAGACCATATATACTTAAGAACCAGACAAATGTAATCGTTCCACACCTAGCTGTGAGGTCTCTTTTCATACAAAAAGAGTTAGGAGAAAGAAGAGGCAACTGGGTAACAACTCTACAGGAGTATGACCTCGAATTCAAGCCAGCCTCCATAGTTAAAGGGAAGGGATTATGCAAACTAATGATTATAAGTAAAGACAATGAAGAAAATGACCGGGAAGATGAAGCTGAATTACATATGATGGATGTATGTCCTCTTTTCATAGCTTCAGACTCCTATTATCGAGACCTTGTGCATTACCTTCAGGAAGGATTGTTATCAGAACATTGGAATTCTAAGCAAAGAAGAGCCTTGTGTCTTAAATCAGCCTCATATCAGATTGCTGAAGGAATATTATTAAGAAAGAATTATGATGGAGTTCTCCTTAGATGCTTAGAGAAAGAAGACGCAAAGAAGGTCATGATAAATTTGCATGATGGCCCAGCTGGAGGACATTTCTATGGAGCTACTACCACCCATAAAATTCTCAGAGCCGGATACTATTATCCCACACTGTTCAAAGATGCACATGCCCATGTCAAAAAGTGTGACATTTGTCAAAGGTGTGGTGGAAGACAAGTTAAAGCAACAGGACCATTAAAGCCTGTGATGATAACAGAACCTTTTGAGCAGTGGGGGATGGATATCATTTGAGAGATAAAGCCAAATTATTCTCTGCAACATAAGTATATTCTGACGGTAACCGATTACTTCACTCATTGGGTCGAAGCTATTCCATTTCGCAAAGTGAATGAAGATGCGGTCATGGACTTCTTGCAATATCATTTTATGACCAGGTTTGGAGTTCCAATTTCTCTAGTTTTTGATAACGCTACTTATTTTTTCTCTATTAGATTAAATTCATTTGCTCATGAAAAGGGAATTAAGTTGCATTATTCTGCAAATTATTATCCACAACGAAATGGTTTGGCTGAATCTTTGAACAAGAATATGATTAGAATCTTAAAGAAGACTGTGATAGAAAACCAGAGAAGTTGGCATTCAGCATTACCAAATTCTCTTTGGGCTAACAGGGTCACCCCAAGACTTCGTTAGGTGTGTCCCCATATACCCTTGTTATTGAAAAAGAGGCCATTCTCCCCCCAATTATCATGCTACCCTCTTCCATAATCGCTCAAGAATCCAAAGCATCAGATAATGAAGTCTTGCAGATGAGGATACATAATCTTTTGAAGGCAGAGGAATCTAGATCCAAGGCCAGAGAATGTTTTAAACAACAACAAGAGATAGTGAAGAGGTGGTTTGATAAGCAGAAAGCTANAGGTGGGAGATTTGGTTCTCAAGTGGGATCACCCTCATGATGAGAAAGGAAAACACACGAAATTTCAACAGTTATGGGTAGGCCCTTTCCAGATTGCAGCAAAGCTTGGCCCCTCAACCTATAAGTTGCAGGATTTACAGGGATGGGAAGAGAAGTTACCAGTAAATGGTTTAGTTCTTAATCCTTATTTTTCTTGATTTGGTTTTATTTTGTTCCGTTTTGTATATAAAGAATTGACTTATTTTTCCACTTTGATTTGTTCTTTTCCTTTTTGTTTAGAGTGCTTTTCTCCTGATTCCAATAAAAGAATCGAACTCTTGGTTGCATGGAGAGCATTAGAACCCTTGATAAACTTAGATTCTTTGAGCGTTAGACTATTTGAGTCTGTTGGAATTTCTTCGATTAAGTAGTTTTCCTAAAATGTCTATGAACACATTGAGGTCCAGCGTAATCCTTGAAATAACTTAGAATCGAAAGGTCTGGAATACTTTTTCGAGGCTCCATCCATTTCACATCTAAAATGTCCTAGGGGGTGACAGCAAATGATCCATGGAAAGGAGAGCAAGTTAAACATTATATTATATCTAAATGATCCCATGCTAGGAATTGAAAGCTAAATGGCTAATAAGAGTCAAAACTTCTAAGAAAGAAAATATTCATCAAAACAAAGTACTAAATTATATGAGTATAGTTTTCCTAAAGCTCTTCTCCATCTGTGAGCTGAAAAGTAATTACGTCTCACATAAAAGGACACTGTGGATAGAAGAGCCTGAATAAAATTCAGAAAGAAAGGCATATGGAGGACTCCAAAGAACAAAAAGTTCAAAAGGCACAAAAGTGCAATTAGCATGGGAATGGGGAACAAACGAATATTTCTGTTCAGCATGCAGTCCGATCCTGTGGCGTCTAAGCTGGAAGCTACCCAAAGATAAAGTTAAAATGAAATCTGCCTACTTAAGCCTCGAAAGAGTTATCCTGACCTTGAGGTTTTGGTTTCCATTCCCAAAAAATTGGATTATCATCAATGATTACGGGTTCATATATGTGACGTTATGGTAATCCAGACATCTAAAAAAAATCAACATGTCGGTTTCACTGTTGAACAATCTATTTCTCAAGGAGGGGTTTATTCAGAGATCTGGATTCACCAGTGAGCCGCCAATCGTTGCAGCTACAACTTTGTCCCAAATTTCTGGAAATTTTGGACCCTCCTTTTTTATTTTGTTTGCCCCACCCTGCTACGTGTTTGGATTATTTGAGGTCTTTTTCTTACTATTCGAGATTTCGTTTGGGTCTGTGCATGGTTTTTGGACTGTAAGGCTTAACAGTTTTACTTTATTTATTGTTGAGGTATGATACGGAATTGTTATTTTCCATTTTTCAAAGGTCAGCCCGCGTTTCATTATTGGAAAATAGACCTCATTTTTTATCTTTCCAGAAAGAGTTATGATTTTGATCGGAGGCCACAGGCTGATTAAATTCTGTCGTTGCGACCCATGAATAGACTAATCGCCCATCGAAATGTTTGTCCTAACACCGATATCTTGTTCATTGTTTCTCCGATATTGACTAGCCTACGGATTTTCCTGACTGTAAGACTTTCGTCATTGCGGCTGTACAACGCTCTAACTATCTGATGCCTCAGTAAGTCCCGCCATGATGTTTTATGGTGCCGAGTTTTGATGTGTATTCCAGAACCCCTAGACTATTATACTTCTGCCATTGTGTCTTTACAACACACTAATCATCCGATGTCTAGTGTTCCAATCCGCCGATGGGGGTTTTTATATGCGTGTTTCTAAATCATTTTCCCACTGGTTGTTATGAGCTTGTCACTTTTTTCATAGAGGACCTTTGTGCTTCGTCTTTTTCGGTTGATGTTTACACGAGAAGGCCCACTCCATTTTCCTTTCTTTAAGTTTTCATTTGATTGGTATTATGTTTATATTTATTGAATATAGTCAGAATAAATGATGAATTTTCCTTTGATCGCAGACAGACATGTGAGTTTTTTCTCAGGTCCCTTTGAAGATTATTGTGGCGAAGAAGATGCACTTGGAGGACAAAGTAGGATAAAAAAGCATAAGGCAGCAGAATTGTTTCTCGAGGAAAATAAAATAATAAGGGTCTGAAAAGGGACCGATGAATGGTAGAATGTAATCATTAAAGAGCAAGGGCCCTGGCTTAGGCGTTTCGTCAGTTACCAAGCGGTATTCATTTTTATTAAAGTCTTTATTAAAACGTAACGTGGAATCATGAGCAAGGGAAAAAAAACAAGGCTAGAGTTTGAAATGTTGGTGGGGAAACCGAAAGGTTTAGCTAGTGCTTGTACAAATTGGGAAGAGTGAGAAATAAAGGGGGATTTTTCCCAGAGAAACTTGTGAACTACTTGTTGTAAGAGGAACTACTTCGTTTTGCAATAATAAAATTACAAATTTTTGCTTGTTGGAGAAAGTGCTATGTGGAATGTTCAAATATGAATAAATGAACAATGTTGAAGGGGAACTATTTCATTTTCAGCCGTGTTACATTAGCTGTGAGATCATTCTAACTTTATGAACCTATGTTCTTATTTGAATGTTCTCTGGTTTATTCTGTGATAATTTCCACTATGAGTAATGGATGTTTTAATGGTTGATGAGCTATCTTGTCATGTGTATCTTTATTCATGTTTATTTGTTTTGGTTCTAAGAATAGCTATCTATGATTTATCTTAACATGTGAACAGTATTACATTACTCACAGATTGATAATATTCCTCCCTAGGGATAGCTTAGTTAGTATTGTTTTTCTAGTTGTGTGTGATTTAGATGCAAGAGAGTCTAAGACAAGAGGTAAGAACCCGCGCATCACATTGTGACCACTCCTTGCATTCTTCATCAATTTGCATCTTAGATAGGAACTTGCATATCATACTAAAATTCAAAATACAAAAAGACATATGGTAGCCGGACTGCAAACCAGACGGATTCCCTACACCAAATAGTCATGGGCTATTTGGGAACGTTGACTAGGGAGAATCCCTTGTTGTTCCTGCCTACAAATTTATAGGCCTCAACAGATTACAATGCATATAATCAATCCCCCATTTGGAAAATGGGCCAATGACAATGATGGGGTGTAGTGGAGCAGGATGAGTGCACTTTTTCGGATAAAAATGTTGGCAAGGTGGGCATTTCTTGACAGCCTCGTGACAATCTTTAAAGACTGAAGGACAAAAATAGCTAGCGGGAAGGATTTTATGGGCTATAGCCATCCTAGATAAATGACCGCCACATGCTCCAGAGTGGCAATCATTCAACACTTGTTCAGCTTCCTCATGGGTGAGGCATCGCCGAAGAATGAAATCGATACCACGTCTATACAAAGTGTCATTCAAGATGAGGTAGTCTTTTGTGTGGTGATAGATATGGCGACGATTGTCACGGAATAGATTTGGGTGAAATATTTATGTTTGGAGATAAATGAGAAAATCTGCATACCATGGGTCAGTAGTGCTTATCAGGAATAGGAATTCATCAGGAAATGAATCACTGGGCTCAGATTCCATCAAAGCATAGGGAATATCACAAAGGAGCTTCGCAAAGACCAAGGATTTCTTCGATGTGGCTTTGGAAAATTCTAGATCAAACTCTTGTAGTATGACTATCCATCAGGAGTAATTTCCCCCAAGCACCTGACGAGTCAGGATGTAATAAATAGGGTTCTGGTGTGCCAATACAGTTGTTGTGCGGAGCAAAATGTAGTGACACAATTTTTGAATAGCAATGACCGTGACCAATGCTAATTTCTCCATGTGTGAATATCAGGTTTTGGAATCCATAATATTTTACTAGCATAGTAGATCACGTGCTCCTGACCGTCAGGATTTTTCGGCACCAAAACCATAGTGATGGTAGTAGTGGAGGCAGCAATATATAAGAGAAAATCCTTTGAATAATATGGGGGTGTATCACGATTGAATGAGTCAAAGTGTGTTTGAGATTATCAAAGGCTCGTTGGGCTTGGTCATCCCAAAATAACAGAGTTTCCTTCTTAAGGAGACGTATATAACCGTGTGTTTTCTCTGCAAAATTGCACACAAAATGACGGAGAAATTTTTCCTTCCCTTGCAAACTTTGGATTTCTAGAAGGTTGGTTGGGGATGGTAGAGCTAAAATAGTGGCAATTTTCAATGGATTTATCCACATGCCATCCTTAGAAACCACAAAACCTAACATGCATCCCATCTCAATGCATAAAACACATTTATGAGGATTGAGCCGTATATTATAATGACGACATCTCAGGAAAATGTCTCTAAGATGACAAGGGTGGTCCTTAGGTCACTGTGAATGAGAAGGGAGTTCATCAAGGTACAGCTCAACAATATGTTTTATATCATGAAACACATAGGACATAGCACATTGGAAAGTGGCTCCAACATTTTTTTAAGTGAAATGGTAACTTCCTATATGTAAAGGTTCCCGATGGGAAAATGAATGTCATATTGTGCTGATCAGTGGGTAAAATCTCAATCTGATTATAACCTGAAAAGCCATCCATAAATGAGAAGATGACACTTCTGGCACAGTTGTCGATAATCTGATCAATATGCAGAGTAGGAAAGTTTTCTTTGGGACAAGCTTTGTTCAAATCTCTAAAATCTATATAGACTCTAATGGTTCCCTGCTTTTTATTGATGGGGATGATATTCGATACCCATTCCATCAGGGGTACTGGATAAATAAACCCAACTTTGAGAAGTTTCTTTATTTCAGCTTTAATAGCTGTGACCTTCCGTGGATGGACTTGCCTTAGTTTTTTCCTGACATGTTTAGCAGTGGGATAGGTTTTTATTTCATGGAACACAATGGATGGATCTATCCTTGACATTTATTTATAAAACCAAGCAAAAATATCACATAATTCCTTGAAAAGTGCCCTATATGCTTCAGATTTTTTTGCCGAGCAGTTCTACCCAACCTGAACATACTCAAGGGTACCAGGCTTGGCTAATATGTCAATTGGATTTGTTTGAGTAATGTTGCATAATTTTCCTTCAAAATCTGTGTCTTGCAACAATATAGGATTTGGAGGTGTGTTGACAATATCAGTGGAAAATAGGGATGCAAATTCATGCTCTACCGAACCAGTGTTGGGGAGGAATGAGGGTCTATGATGGTGATCCTCCCAGATAGGGTCATTCATACTCATTATCTCTGTAATGGACTCATCAGAAGGAAAATTCTCAGAGAGATAATCCAAAATAGGAAGAGAGGGTTCTAACCAGTAGGGCAACTGGTAAGGGTTCGAAGCCACCAGATGAATTTGATTAGTGTGGTCATCAGAAAGGGTTTGAATGGCGTTGTACATTTATTCATGTGAAATCAATGATGTGGAATCAACAATTTGTTTTCCCTTTGGATCATACTCAAATGATGAAATCATATTTATTGTTGATGTGTCTGTGTCAGGAGGAGTGGACGGAAAAATCGCCATAAGGGAGGAATCCTTGAACATGCCTACCCCAATTAACTTGTAAGGAGGAGGGGACTAGCCTAACATAGGGATGTTATTAGTCATAGAGGTAGTAACATCCAGTGTATAGAAATCAAGCTGGTCAATGGTGACAATTCTCCCTAGATGTGGAAATTGGATCGTTTGAAATACCATCGAAGCAATAGCAGTCATGGAGTAAAACCAATTTCTTCCTAAATGGAGGTTGTAATATAATGAGGAGTCTACTACTTCTACTTGAATAGAAACAACTTTTCTCCCAAGCTCAACTGAAAGGGATGATATGAGACCATGGGGCTTGAAACCTCATCCAACGAAGGATTTCAAAGTCGTAGGTGATGTTACAAGCTCAGGAGAGCCGATATCTTTCCAATAAGATAGGGACAAAACCGAAGTTGAATCTCCTTCGTCTAAGACAGTTCTAAAGACCTTCTTTCTGAGTACTTCCATTATGATTTGGAAAGAAAGTTTGTGAGGTAGTCTAGAATTGTATTTCTCGACATTGAAATAAATCAAATTAGTATTTTCTGGTTCTAAAGCTCCTAACACAGTTAAGAAGTTTTTGTGTTGTGTAGGACAACTTTGGAGTACTTCCAAGATAGACATTGCACATGGTGCCTGAGTGAGGTATTCAAATAAATTATAAAATTGAGCAGCTTGAGCATTAGGGTTAAAAATAGCCTTCCTAAGAGTACTCTTGGGTGGACGAAAAACCATGTTGAGAGTAGGCTTCTCGATGGTTGGGGGGATAGTAGACGAGGATTCAGGAGAACCAGTAGAGGGAGCTTTTCCTGAAGAATAATTGTCTCATTTATTATCTGCGGGTTTGTCATAGCTCTGACTTCGAGTTTGCAAACTAATAGTATACGAGGAAATCATGTGAATTTCCTCTAAAGAACTAGAGTTTCCCTGATTAGACATGTGGTTTATCAGTTGTTGTTGAGAGGGAAAAGGATCTGTGAGAACTGCAGGTGCGAGATTAGTTTTCAAAAACTGGGTGATTTCGTCCCAACGAGGACACTCTTTTGTGAAATGGTCACCTCCGCATAGCATACATGGATATTTTTCTTTTCTTTTCCCTTTATTTTTATCATTGGTGGTTGGTTTTGGATTCTCCTATTGGTTTCCAGATTTTTACCTTTCTTTTTATTGTTGCCGGGCGTTTGAATACTCTGAATACAATTGACCTTAGTGGAAACCTTGGGAGTCAAAGGAGTAGGGGTGGTAGTCTAGGGTTTCTTGGCAGGTTTTGCTGCTGACAAGGATTGGATTGAACCAACAATCCCATCAATCGGGACTTATGCTGGTGGCTTTAAAGGATCGGTGCTTGGGAAAGGAGCTTGAGGGATATAGTCATACAAAGTTCCAGACTAGGAATAGACCAAGTCTAGATATTGGTCTTGAACAATGGATTTCTCCTCAGTAACGGCACTACCCATAGCCACATCTCAAGAAATCGGAGGCAACACAGATTTAGTAAACCAATTAGCTAATAACTGATCCGGGATAGGAGCCTTAATAAGTCTTCTCCACCTTCTCCACTCATGGATATGATCGGATATGTGGTTGGAGGTGTTCTGTCACATAGAAATTAAGAGATCAGTGCCCGTTTCATAACGGATAGGAATTTAAAAGTGTGTAAGAAACACAATCGCCAATGAGCCAAAATCCACAAACGAATGTTGTGGAAGTTCAATGTACCATTTCATGGCTGTACCGGTCAAAGTTCATTGAAAGAGTCTTAAATGAACTGAATCATCCATAAGGGATTTTGAAGAACACCACAAATGGAATGTCATGATATGTTTTTTAGGATCATCTCCCCGCTTCCCATCAAACTTTGGAATGTCCGATGGTAACTTTACCGAAATGGGAGGCCACAAGGGGTTATGTTGAATGGGATCATTAATCAACTTGGACAAATCAGGAAAGTCCAAGGTTTCTAGGAAAGGTAATTGATGATTAGGTTGCACATATTGGTAATATTGATATGGCATATAAGTACCAGTAGGACTGTAAGTAGACTGATAGACAGGTTGTTGTGATGAATAACTACCGAAAGACTCGCCTATAGGGGGTTGATTTCTGGGATCAAGACCATTAGGACCATCAGGGCCTCTAGAAGGAGGAACGTTAGGGCCTTCGAAACCACCAGGACCATTGGGACCACTAGGACCACCTATACCACCAGGAGGGGCACCACCAAACCCTCTAGGATCCCTGGGAGGTAAAGCTCCGTAGCCTCCAGAACCACTAGGAGGAGGGCCACCAGACTCTCTAGAACCATTAGGAGGGAAGCCACCAAGTCCCCCAAGACCACTAGGACCATAAGGAGGAAAGCCACCAAGCCCTCTAGGACCATTAGGCACCCCATGGGGAGGAATTCCATAAGGTGGTCCTCTGGCGCCCCCTGCAGTATGTATAGGTATCCCCCCCATAGCTAGCATGCAAGACCAGTTAGGTTGCCCCCATGGCATAAAATTATTACTAGGGTATGAAATTCCAACATAAGGCATTCCTGTAGGGTTGGGTGGATAATTAATGTTTCCTATAGGTACTTGATTTGCTATGTAACCATACCCACAAGAGGTTTGATTGGTTATAGGTTGTGCCTCCATGGGCTGACCTAAACTGGATGGGGGGTTAACCACATTTGCATGGGTAGGAGGGACATAAACTGTAGATTTCTCTATACTAGAGATCTATCCATGACTAGGTATAGATTCGATGAAAGATAACATAGGTCATGCAGGGGGTTTCCCCTTGGCACTAGAAGGTATTGATGAAACATGAATTGAATGTTGAGCCTCAGGTGTAAAATAACTAGGAGGATTGGGAACAAACATAATATGGGAGGCAGTGGGGTTGGAGGTTTGACCTAGATTATTTGGAGTCACAATGTGATCTAGAATCAGTTCAATGGGTCTCATAGAATCAGCAAGTGAACGATATCCCATAGGAACAACTATGGAACCCAGTGGTGGTGTGCCCAATATGTTATCTATTTTCTTCTCAATTTCTTGTGCACGGAGAATAGCCTCCTGGTATTGTCTACATTCTTCTTCATTTGGTGAAAATTATTCAGAAAAGTTTAAACGGGTGCCAAATGAGGTAATGGCTTGTCCTATAGAGGTATCCCAAAATGGAGCATTGGGACCATAATTTGGACGGGTAGTATCATCAACATGACCTTCTATGGGAGAATGGAATGAAGTATTACCCCGAGAAGGTTGTTGGACCAAGGTAGGAAAGTGTGAAGGATATGACCCTCCACTTTCTGCAACCACATTTTCTCCCGCTTGGGATTTGGTAGCAGCTCCTTGGTCGATAGCTTCCATAGGATTTTCTTTGGAAACAGGAATAAAATCAGGTGGAAATCCCCGTACTCTTTTGGACTTTCTTAGCTCAACCAGTTTGTACAGTTTGTATCTAACCTAGGGTCTCAAAACTAGAAAACACAACAAAAATTTCCCTACTCAAGCTATAGGCCAAACAAGCAAACTTAAATGACAGGAGGAGTTCAGATAGTTAGGTCTCTCACCAGGATTGTCAAGAAGGTGCCACTTGTGATATACCTCAAGGGTACGTGCGTAGTAATCTCCCCAAATGGTGTTTTTGGTGTATGACTCCAAGCAAGACAACCAAAGGGATTTTCTCAGATAGATAAGGTATCCTAGTGAGGTCTCTCGATATATGCAAGGTACGTGGGAGCTCAAATCGGTAGTAGTATTGTCTAATGCATAACCGTTCACAAGGGGCCTTCCTATATATAATCGAGTACATGAACTACCTTTCTATATACATCAAGGGTACATGAAAGTCCATTCGATATACCGATGGTACATGGAAAAACCACGCGAGTCCTGGGATGTAATGCGGATGAGTAATGACAGCTCCTACGCTTAACGACGCCCAGACACGTCTTTACCCCATCACTCAAATTGCTATGTAAATTTTAACCTATAACTACCATTGATTTTCAAGTGGATGGTTAGGTGAATGCATGTAATTTTGACAGAAAAAGTAAAACCATGCAGAATGTAAATGCAAATATTTCACTTTACCGTTCATGGTATGCCTACCTATGGGAGGGAAGGAGAGTATTTTCTTTTCGTTTTAAAAACCAAAATTCCCAAACAACTATTTTGAACTAATCAAAATCAAAGTCAAGCAACACATTCCAAACTCTTTTTTTTTTTTGAAAGCAATAAAAAGGGTAAGAGTCTCTTTTCCTAAAAGAAAAACAACAAGCACTCTACATGCATATGCACTCTATTTTTGTATTTTTCTTAAGACATAGATAGATCTAACTCTTTTTTTTTGTAAATAAAACATTGTATTACTTTACAAGGGCATAATTGCAAAGCAGATATTCATCTAAAACAGTCTCAAGGCCGGAGTGTCCTCAACCCCATCCGCATCAAGATGTGTTCTTTCTTCAAAAAAATATACAGAGTCTTTCGATATCTTCCAATTACCCCCAATACATCTTGTCCTATCAAAATTACATAGATTCCCTTCCCCTATCAAAACAGAGTTGCTATAAAGCCTATAAAACTCTAAAATCACCATAAACTATATGATTATTTCTATTGCTACTACTTCGACTATCTAATCAAATTCTAAAACACCTAGACATAAAGAGAAAAAGGTCATACTTGGCCTGGAGGAGAGGTTCCCCATCAGGGAGAAACAGATGGGTATATTGCTGCAGAACTGTGCTGGGGAACAACTTCATTCTAGACTTTCACCGGTACTCCTACATCCATTGGTCCACTCCTTCTATCCCTCACCCATGGCCGAGTGCACTCCAGCGCTCTTTGATCAACCGAATGGAACGAGAATCCCTACTTGGCCACTATGATGTCAATTTTCTAGTGCATGGTATGGCACTCAATGTTGTGCTCTTTCTAGAAGTGAATTGGTTATACATCCCCATCTCCCTTAGCTTCATACACCACCGAGGATGACCCACCATCTGCATGGTCACCCAATAAGTCATCAGCATGCAGTCATAAGTGGAGGCTCTTCCATCCATGTTGCTAGGGTCCAGGACCCAGCCCACCACCTCCTAATGTAGGTGTTCCTTTGGCATGAGTTTCACCTCTTCCCAGAGATCTATGACCACCTTCTCTACTTCCCATTGAATTCCAAGCAGAACATGCTCTTTGAAATGCTTGACCTCCTCCTGGGCTTGGAGCTAGGCCCTGGTAGTTTGACGGGTCCTCCTCAGAATGGATTTCCCCTTGGTGTCAGGATGGGAAGATACTTCTCCAGTGCACCAATCTCTTTTAAACTACTACTTGGTAGCCATAACACAGAGGGTGGGAATGCAAAACTGAAGTAGGTAGCGGCGTTGGGATGCACCAACATATTCAAAAACCAAAGGGAACATAGGGATGAGAACATGGATCTGGAGCCTGAATAATTTTCCTTGACGCAGAATGGAGGGTGGCCCGACCTTCACTGCATAAGAAATGGGGGAGTGCATGGGAGCTCTCCCATCCCTATCCTTTTCTCACGTCAAGCTTATCATGAGAACGATAACCCTTGTACCTGAATCTACAGCGTCCCTCCTATAGCAATTAAGAGCCCAATCCTACCGACAATCCCATCGTGTATCGTCCATCTTATCATTCCCTGCCGCATTAACCATAATGATGGCAAAGGATAGCCACCAGCTACGGTGATCATTTAAACCAAATCGCCCACACAACATTTGGGCTAGTCTAGTTTAGGTGTGCTCGCGCCTCCTGTCCCCATCTGTCCTGCCAACTTTTGGATGTGCCATCTGTGCCCCACTGTTCATGGCCCTTGAGGATAGTTGTTTGTAGTGTTGGGCCCATTCCTCTGTCCCAAAATCCTCCAGTCTGTCACATCGATAGCCCGGTCCGCCTTTCACACCAGTGTTTGCCAGAAGGTCGGCTGCTTTGTTGGCTTCCCATCTGACATGGAAAAAGGAAATCACTGAGTAGGTGTGGAGGAGAGCATGGAGATGGTCCAACCTACTGGCGAGGCACCAGTTCGGATACCTTTTTTAAAGTTTGACCATTCACCATTCGTTTGGCCATCTAGATAAGAATTTTCGAGTCGCCTTCGATGATCATAGGAATATGGCCGCCCCTAATCAAAACTTTGAGACCTCAAATATTCCTTCCAATTTAGCTGAGTTATTAGTGTCCACACCTATTTATCCCAGGAACACCATCACTATCCTTCTTTCATGGTCGTAGCATAGACCCCCAAATCTCGTCGAACCCATAGTGCCCCTGGATGCTCCATTGAAGTTCAACTTGAATACTTGAGGGGGAGGGGTAGTCTCGAAGTTCAGGCTTTATGGGTGGCATATCTTGTCCCTTCTTCACAGGCCATCCATCATAGATCTTTCGAGACCCCATTTCACAGCAATATGAGATTCTTCACGGGGTAAAATCTTATCCTGATCATGCCATTGCATGCATCAGATGGAAGACATCAAGTTATCCTTCATTGTTTTCCACAATGTCTCCACATCTTTACATCGGTCCTTGAAAATCCAAGCGTTCCATTCCTTTCATAGGAATCACATATTGATCTGATAATATTTTTCTTATAATATTTTGGGTGCCAATCTTTAAGGGTTTGAGCCGATTGGCCCTGCCTTCTGTCACTTCATCAAAATCCCATCGCTCCTTTGTCCCAAATGGCCACTGCATATGTGAATTTATCCAGGAGGTGGCTCATGGATTCCTCCTCTTGGTAGCACAAACAACATTGAGAGGGTCCCACACCCCCCCGCCTTCTTACATTTTCACTGGTTAGGATCCTCCCTCGGACAACCGGCCATACAAAAAGAGCGAGCTTGGGCCAAATATTTACTGTCCATTATTTTCTTCCATATACCATTGACCTCTGCATGGTGGCCAAGCCTGATGATGTAGGCTTCCTTAATGATAAAGGCACCTCGAATAGTGTATCCCTATCTTAAGACATCAGGACCTTCCTGAATCTTGATGAATCATTTATTGATTTCTTCCTGGAAGCCTCCCAATTAGACACGCTTGTGAGATCAAGTTTTTCCTGAGAATCCCATTAGCATTGATCCACAAAATTTTCGATCATCCAAGACTAGTTCACCTGGATCTTGCTCGCCTCAATCGCTTTATCCTTGATATGTAGCCATCTCAAATCTCTGCCAAGGATGGGAAGATGATTCCACTAATCATCCCAAAATTTGGCCCTGGTGCCATCCCTGACCTCCCGGAAACTATGATCCTAGACAATATTCTTACCAGTCAGTGCTTTCAGCCATATGGGTGTTACGGAGAGAAATTCCTATGGCTTGGGGTACCAAAACAGACAGCTTGACTCCAAAAATCAATCCTTTCCAATATGCAACAGAAATTAAATGTCTAACACTAAAGGGTCAGACCTCGTACCTTATTCCAGACGGTTAAAGTAGATCCCTATTGAGCTTTCCAATCTTCATCTTGAATTGATAGATTACTCCCTCAACAACAAGTAAACAATGCAAGCATTCTATATATCATGGTTTTAGACCTATTCTAGCATATATAATCAATAATGTACAAGCATTTGACATAATTCCGTGGATAAAATATTCATTCAAACACACATTATTGGATAGGAAAAGATATTTCTATTAATATAAATCACAGATTACAAGATACAACCTCTGACGACATGTCTACAAACCGGAGAAACTGAATCCCCCACTTGGGCTTCCACCACCTCAATCCTCCATCTCTTGATAGCAAGCTCACAATCAAAAGGAAAGTTTGGGAAGAACACACTAGTGCTCCAAGGGACAAAGGGATGCAGACTCAAGCATAAGTTCCGTCAATAATGGACTATAGTTTCTTTGCTCTCAATTCTCTCTTACTCCTTCAATGTACGAAGGGGTTCCTTATATAGCTTTTCAAAGGGGTAATGAAAGGTCGAATCTGAGCGATCTCAAGGCATAGGGAAGGCCAGGAGTCAAATGAGTTGGATCCATGTCAAGGAAAACTCCAAAAGGATTTGGATTATGCACACATCCCAATGTACACGGTTTTAGTGGTCAAACCCACGTATATACGTGCTTATAGGTTAAAAAGTCGTGTGTATCATTTTTCACATGTTTTTAGGGATGATCAAGGAAACATCAAAGGACAAAAAATGGTCCGTGGGATCTAAGGAGTCTGCAATAGGATAGGGGAAGGCCATACAAAGTGTGATTCACCTGGAGTGGTGAAATCAGCTATAACAGATGCCCCCTAATGTGTGAGGTCAGAAGGGTCATACGATGACCGAAATACATTATAAGTCCATCCCAGAAGTGGAGTGATGAAGGATCCCAGATGGAAGACCAGCCACCCAATCAACATAGTACAATAATACAACTCTGCATATAACTGCAAATACATATAGCAGTCCCGGATACATAAGAGTACAATGGCCATGAATACGCATGATACATGATATCACATATGTGGTCATAGCCACGTATAATATACATAGATCAAAATATCCATGATGAAGATATACATAGGACCATGATCTCCATAATGGCTGAAGATATAATAGATCAAGATCTCCATAGTGGCTGGAAATATCTGACATATACTGGAATCAAGTCATGAGAGCTGAAATCTCATGAACACTGGCATGATTAAGGAGGTAGCATATAAGAAATGCCACCAATATGGAAAGTCTTCTACACAAACCGCTACGAGTACATGTCCTACTATGCGAATAGAGGTCTCGAGGTCAAACATATTAGTCCATCATCTAATTACCGGTCATTAATGTATACCGTTAATAGACGCGAGATCACCCACTGATAATGAAAATGGGAATCAAGGTACTAGAGTGCAAACTAACAAGTGTGAATAAATGTGTTGAGGTCGAACACTTGAGAGGATCCATCGATCAGGGGACATTGATGTATTCCAAAAAACTACCGATGGCAAGAGAACCTGCCACTGATGAATGCAAGTCTCAAGGCACTCAAAAGGACTCTAGATTCGAATCCCAGAATAAATGATCTAAAGTTGATGGGATGAAATCCGCTGGAAGGAGGGCATTAACGAATCCCCCATCATCCAACACGAGGTACTCAACAAATCTATATAATGTGGAAGGACTCGATCATAAGGTGCACGAACTATTAACTGTACCCGGAATGGCCGACACGCAAAGTCAAGATAACTGAGGAATGGCCGACTCAGGCTTCAACTTCCTTTAAACAAGAGCATAATGACATATGGTGACTGAATGAAGGTAGCATAGACTCGATATACAAACTGGGACATCTCTGTGACACAAGAGGCATCAACAAAGGCTCCATAGGGACTGGAAGATTAAACAGTCGGTGGAGATAAACTTAGATAAACCAGTATAGCTCCTAAAGTCAAACTATAACCCAACCAATGGATGTGATATACAGTGCTCTGTTTGAAGGAGACACGACTCGACAACTGCCATAGATAACATATTTCCTTGTCCAGCTTTTTGGTTTTTTTATTTTTTTGGACTTTTTCAGTTATTTAAAAAGCTTGAAAAAAGATTAAAATAGCTTTATAGTTACATACTAGGAGGAGACGAGTGTCATAAAGGAAAAAAAACTAGTTCCAAGGAGTGGAACATACCTATGCTCAATACAAGGATACATGTGTAGGATATCGACACTCGGGGTAAAATCCCCTCCCGGTAAAAAGGGAATCAAGATGCAAAGGATATATAAAATGGCTCTGCATGGCCAGTCATGAGACAAGCTCGGGCTATATGGCTGAAACTTAATGTCAGGGAAGCCGACATAAGGCTCAATAAGGCAGGCAAAGCTCATGATAATGCAATTACAACTTGACATATACAAGGGAGTCCCAAGGAAATGGCCAGCATAAAGTTCAAGAGGAGTATGAAGCTCTTGCTCAAGGACATGGCGATACTAAAAGGGACTCCCAGACGTAAGAGAGGACTCACAAGATGGGTACCAAATGCAAAAGGGAGCTAACTAGGACACCCATGTAAAGGAAATCTCTACCATTCACATAATATCACTTCTAACAGCAGCATGAAGGTTCTGTGATACCATGGAATGGGTTCTTACCTAAGGTTAAGATGGAATGGTCATAAGGCAATGCATAAGTGCAAGCAGATGTGATATCCTAACCTATATGCCAGTTTAGATATAATACCTATGATAGGCACGAATGGGTCGAAACCTTGGAGAGAGTGTACAAAAACTGGACCCTACATGACAACCATATTAGTCCACAATAACCCAAAATAGTCAATAAAGAATCCAAACTATAGGATATAGGGAGGAATGATCATGACAACTGCTCCCAAAGGAAACAATGTGGTGAATGATGGGACATAAAAAGGAAAGTAAGGTGTATACCCAACGTTCACGCATCCACTACCACCCCCATGAGGGTGACCACCGGTGTAAAGACCGAGTGAAGGGATTCAACATCCTCCACAAATGGAGTAGAGGGAAGAATGTGAGCACTTCAAATCTTTGAGCAGGGTAAGGGGTTGTGATGCCCCCAAGTTTAACACTAGGGTCCGAACTAGGACCAAGACGGGTGATAGGATACCAGGCATGCCGAAAATAAAAGGACCTAAACTCAAGAGAACATAAATATACTCAAGTAACCGCGATCCCAAAGGCCAACTAGCGCATAAAGAGCACACTCCTAAGAAAATCTACAGCCAAAATACAAGAAAACCAAGGGGAGGATATGTGAGCTCCCGAATGTAGTAGGTATGTCTCTCCTAGGAGAGGCTCAAAACTCCCATAAACTACAAGCGAAGGTACGTAACCAATTATAGTGGCCCTCAGCTTCAACGCATATAGCGACTGTGCTGTCCGACCCCTACCTGGCTGGGACACCTGCAAAATAACCCCTGCAAAGTACCCCCTCGATATCCTAGGTAAGGACACTAAGGTCACCTCAATATAATCAATGCTCAGGCAAACAGTCGCAGGCGGGATTGACCGTATGGGCAAGGCAGCAAAGCCTGAAACTCTCAAAAGAGCCCCCAGATACGAATACAATCCTAGAAATATCTCCGGTGCTATTCAGTTATGACTAGGGGTCATCCCAATCAATAACCGCTCACACTGCCTCGTGCTTAACTCCCTTTTGAGAGGAGGATCTTGAGAAACACTGGTTATACCAAGGATTTCACACACTCACCTGGACAAACACATACATGTTGTTGTTTAGTAATCTTGGAGAATTTACTCACAATGAACTATTCCAAGACCCTAAAACCTAAGCTTGTTGGTGCACCCTATAAAAGAAAAGAGTGTAGTTCATTTTAATTTAGCGTTGATTTTATTTGGCTGTAATTACTTAAATGGAAATGGCCGTGCAACTAATGACATTATGACTCAGTAGTGAAATAAATATGCACACCATAACAAACAATGCTTAGTGCAATCTTTGTCAAATGAAAAATAGGGTATGCCACTACATGAGATGCATAAATATATATTCCTTTCCGAATGCCAATGCAATCCTTCCTATATGAAAGCCTAAACACAACTCTTATCCAAGCAATCCAATGCAAGTACCTCCTCAAATCCATATCTAAGATGCAACTAAGAGTGCAACTACCTTGTATTTTTCAATATAAAAGAACGAAAAATGCAAATAAAATTCATCTAAAACTCTCAGTCTCTGTAGCAAGTATAAATCACAAGCCCAACAAGACACAGAGACAAAAAAGAGTAATGCACTAATGGAAAAACAAAAAGGATAAATGACTAAAACTAATTTCAAATAAAAATCAATGAAAAAGCGGTCTCTGGTCACAAAAGAAGCATCCAATAGACAACATCAAACCCAAGGAAGACCCAACCACACTCACAACCCACCCAACAAATTCCCACAACATCAAACTCAACCAAAAGGGAGGATGTACGCAACTGTTTAAAGAACAACTACGTATGTACGTGACTTTTGGCCAAAAACCTACGTGTATACACGGATTTTGGCCAAAAACCTGCGTGTATACGCGACAAACACTCAATCTCCATAAGCTCCAACTTTGCTCTCTATGATCTCCAAATATTTGGACTAGGTAGTCAATCCAGTAGCATAACAATACCTTTATAGTTCTCCCCCTCAACTATGGATATGAGTTTGTATTTATAAGGCTCAATTGATATGAATAGTTGAGATAATTGTGGATGAGGTGGTTCCAAGATCCTACCATGGGGGATCTCGAGCTCAAACTAGTCCATAATGATAGGGATAAGGGATGACATGAGGCTCAAGATCTATAAGCCTCGAGAAAATTCTATGTTTCCCATTTTACCTAGGGTACCGCTTTTCTTCCCTTATGACAGAGCGGTTTAGATGAGAACCACTTTTAGACCAAAGACCATAGGCGGTGGCACCGCTTCTCTAAAACAAAATACAGGCGGTGTTGAGCAAGGTACCACTCATCAGCCATAGGGAAAGCACAATGCTAGGTTTTTTCAAGTAGAATTGACAAACATAGCAAGTTTCCACTCTAAGTGTTGGGATTAAGGGAAAACATGGAAGTTAAGGGTCTTATCACATGATGGTGACAAGATTTAGGTATAAAATATATATATATATATAAATAATAATAATAATAGTTAAATAAAAAATAAATAGTAATTAATATGTACATAGTAATTATAAATAAATAATATTATAATGAATAATAATAGAAACTGATTTATTTCCCGGATGTGGATGATAGACATGTGCCAACATATGGTCAACATGCCAGTGGGGATCGAAAAAGAAGTCACATGGTCGAGAGGGAAATGGTTAATTAATACCTAAGTGTTTATGAAGTTTTTAATTAAACATATGATGGTGGCTTCTTGTGCGAGGGAAGTGATGGTTGTATGTACCATCAACATTCACGGCGATGAGCCAGTTGACCCATCCCTCTATGTGATGGGAGGTGTTTATATGCCTAGGAATTCGATAGGGGAGGTACAATGAAAGCATCACTTTTTCTATTTTCTTTTGGGATCTACTCTATCTGCTTTTTTGTTTGTACCATGGCTACAAGGCAGCGCAATAAGCCCATGCGAGGAAACAACAGTTGTGGGGAATTGAGAGCTAGGAAGGATAAAAATCTAGTAGAGAAGTGTATATAAGTTCTTTCCTTACCTCTATCAGGAGCATAATTGATGACAATGAAACTAGAATAGTCGCACACTAGCTAGATTCAACAAGCTCAGATGGTAAAATAAACCATTACTGGGTGGTGAAAAATATGTTGGGGTTGTTAATGGAGGATGTGGAGATCCAAAGGAGGAGCTCTAAGGATGGGAGTGTGGAAATAAGGGGTTGTATAGAGAAATTTATTGATATCCTAAGGAATTTGGCGGATAATATTGACTAGATACAAGCCTTGTTTGAATTTTTTTTTGAAGTTGTTAGTGTCTAGAAGACCAACCTGGACTGGGAGAAAACTTCATAGAAAATGTCTCCCTCAATGTGTCCAAGGGGAAATAAAAGAACCTAGGAAAATGCAATAAGGCTCATGAGGAGGATACACCTATAATTGATGCACTAGTATCAGGTAGGTCTTCCATCTAGACTATTCAAAAAATACAGCATCTGGGGATGGAGGACCCTATCATTCTATGCAAGACAAATCCATTTCCAATGAATCTTCCTCTGGATGAATATCTGAGCTCGTTGCTACAAGGCATGCCTCATCATGAAGAGCACTCTAGTTTTTCTCATGGAGAACATTCATGTTAACAAATGCCTTTATATTCCAATTAATAATCATTGTGTTTTCCACTTTTTTTGTTTTCTTTTATAAATGGGTTGCTACACTATAGGTCTGTTAGTTCTGAAAAATCATTTTATATACTCTAGACATATCAAACTTACTCAGGCATGTTTTCCCTCTATTGGGAGGGCCTTTTTTTGTTTAAGAGCTCGAAACGTAGTTAGCATTTATGCATGGATGTGTTGGTGGTACCACCTACTCAGAACACCATGATGTCAATATGTGAATAGCCTTTGTAATTTTGTCTTTTCTTTTGACGATATAATATATTCTTGTGCAACTTGCAAAAAAGAAAGAAATTTATTTATTTGTACAAATAATATAAATATTATTATTAAGAAAAATAGTGAAATAAATATGAGATCATCGATAACAATAATATAAATATTTATCAATATTATGATAATTAATAAATAAAAATATTATATTTCTTATTATTGTTTTTATCTTTATTATTATTATAGTTATTTTTATAATGGTAAAAAAATTTAATAGTGATTGATTATAACAAATTATAATTATCACCATCATCATTATTATCATTATTATAAGGCAGTTAGGGAAATGATTGTACACACACGAAATGAGTCGAATCTCATCTGATACCACTTTACCCCTAGGTGCACCCACACTGCCCCTACACAAGTTTTAGGTTATTCAAGGTTTGATCCCACAACGTCACAAGGCGTTCCTTAACAATGCACCCTATCGACAACTAGTCTATACCAGAGGGGATATTTTTATTGTTCAGATGCCTAGTTAGACATGTAAACAATGAATAAACAAACAAAAAAATAATAGGTATCAAACCACACACTTCCCATTAATATATTTACATATAAATATGTATTGAGATGACCATTGGGTGTGTATCCCTGAGGCATCTCTTGGATTCCCAATGGTTGTTCACATTCACATGTGATTATTGGATTGAATGTGCATAATAATATAAAATATAACAAAATGATTAATATTTTGAATAATCATCCCCTTAATCCGAAGGGTTATGTGTGAATCTAATAAAAGAGAGCTAAAGAAACAAGAAATGGATAGCTTCCAAAGGTTGAACATCTCCAACTTGGTAGTCCAAATTTTCCAAGTAAGCTAGCATCTTTTTCTAAATATAAGTTCTCTTTGGATTGGTGGTTTGTGAAAAACCTTAAAGAAAAAGGCTAGTCGAGGAAACAAAATTCGATGTCTTCTACTAAGTGCCAGGTGGTTTTAAGCTAACCACAAACTCTGGAACATGGAGATAACTATGGTTCTCGCATAGTGGTTCTCCATAGAACTTGGCTCTATGGATCATCATTTCCTGCTGGAAATTGGTGGTTTAAGTACCACCAGAAACCAATGCCTTGATGAAGCAACATGAAGTTGATGCATTCTACTAGATGTGTTGTTTTAGGCTGACCACAAACAAAATCATTCTCAGCAGAACATGGCATTGACTCTGGTTCAAGTTCGCTTGTTTTTGGTGGTCTATCATTCCTCCTTATCAAGAGAAATGTCGAGAGTAGAAAATATCATGATAGTTATGAGTGTCAAAACTAGACATAGAATACCACCATCTAATAAATGCTCTAAAGCATGGCTCTCTTTCTATCTTTTCACTACAACTTTGAATATGGCATTTAAATCTAGATGTGGCTCAAGCTTGTTTTTTATGGCTCTCTTGTTCTCACAAGTGAAGAAGGTCATAACTGCATAGTTTTGAGATTCATAGGGCTTCAAAACATGATGCTTGACTATTGTTGGGCTCCGAAATTGTCTTTTATAATGATGTTATTTACATTAATTTCCCATCCTATCTACCATAATTTAATACATTTATGTTTGTTAAGGCTATATTTTACTTTGTTTTATTAATTAAATCTCTTAAATGTAAAGTGGGCCTAATATGTTATTTTTAATGTATTAAATGCAATAATTGTGTAAGTTGTAATCATTTCGGTACTCCACCCGACTTTTCTTATGATCATGAGTTCTGCACTCGGTTTGATTGCATTGGTTCACTAAGTTTGGCTTGCCTTTGTCTTTTGGCTCTTGTTGATCATGTGATATCTTCGCCTTCCACTTCTCGTTAATCCTGTCAAATCTACATGTGAAAATAAAAACCAAGGATTGATGATAAGTTTGTAACAATATAAATAAAAATAGATGAATATTAAAAAAATAATTATTATTAACTTACTAATCTTTTTAAAACATAATTTGTTTAAATCCAGAATAAAACAAATTAGTATAAAACAAAATTGAAAACATCCCTAAAATAAAATATTTTAAATGTTTTAAGTGGAAATATTAAGCATGGAAATCACATAAATATTTAGAAACATTGGCTCCATTACCCATAAGAGGGAGGTGCATATTTCATTGACTTTCCATAACCTACATTTGATTAAACAAACAAAATCATTAAACCAATATAATATGTATGGCACTTGCTTACACTTTATCATATAAATGGAACTTTATTTCAATTTATAATATGGATGACACTTATAAATTATTTTGTTTGAATTACACAAAAATTTGACTAATATGTAATTTATTTATTTTTACGTAGGAGATCATGTGAAAAGGAAGGAGTGCATGTATCATGAGGATGGGAAGGAAGAAGATTGGTAAAATCCAACCTACAGCCAATCAAAATTAGCCACAACATGAAGCTAGCACCCAACATTCAATTTCACAAACAAACTAGCAGAAAATCCGCTCTAAATCCATATTTATGAACAAATTTAAGTTATAGGTCATTCGGACCCTCATCCAGATGCCCATTTTGACCACATGTTTTTAACAGACAACATATTTTTAGGCTATATTTTCGGGAAAATAGAGGCAAAATTAAAAATTCTGGCACATGGGTTTTGTGCAGAATAGGCTCATTTCGGTCGCTTAAAGGATTTTTTGCAAAATTCAAAGCCGTTTGGGAGAAAATCGTGGTTCTATGAAACCAAATTTTCTAGAAAATGTGCTTGCCCGTTTTCTAAATTTAGAACTTGTTGTAACAGCTCAGGAAATTGGTGGATTTGACTCTATCCTTCTCCATTGGGTTGTTCATGTATAAATTAGACCCTAGAGGTCTGGAGATGGGTTGCTATTGCACAAATCCATTTTTGATAATATTGAATTACTACTCATTCAAATTCATTTTTATGCATTGGTGACTAATTAGTTCATGAATGTGAAGCCATTGTCACCTGAGAGGGCCTCTCAGTGACAAGTGTGCATTTCTGTGTGTGCAAGATCGATCTCGTTTAACTGTGTTTATGTTTGTCGGCTAATTAATTTTTTTTTTTTGTAATTTAATTTTATTAATTCTAGTTTATGCTATGTCCTTTACATTTAGCCATTATGTTTCTACCCATTTACTATATTTTCTTTGCATTTCTGTCCATCGTGTTTATACTCTATCATTTTCCTTTTGCATTGCTGCTCATTTACCTTTGCTATTTTCCCTTTCACGTTCCTATTCAAGCATATTACATTTGCTCCTTTTCCATCTTCTTTAATTCATGAATCTCAATCACATTCGTCTCACCAGTTCAGGAAGTAATATTCGGGAGCCTAGTGTGTGCAAACCACAAGGAAGTTTCAGAAATGATTCGAAACACACTTCCCAAATGAACCCATTTAACCTCAATCGCAAGTAGTTTTCGAAAATTCTTAACACATAGGGAGAAAAATGTTACTGAACAGACCTCTGTGTTTTTTCCATTTGCATTTGATTTCATTCTTATGTATTTTCATTATCTCTTTCTTGGCAGTTACTATAGTTTCTTTTATATTTTGTTTATGTGATTTAGTTTCTTGTGATTGTTCATTTCATTGTTTCCTGTAGCATATGCCATATTATGATGCTGCGTTGTTAATGTAGTTTACTTTCCAGTCTTTAAATCAAATAACCGGTTGTGCACATAACTTATTTGTAGTTTTTTTTCCCAATTTTACAGTTTGTTTTCTAATTTTATATTGATAATTAGACAAAGTAGTTTGCTTTAATATCTCAGATTCCATTTACAATAGGTTCAGTTCAGTTTATTCTCATTTTGTTATAAATTCACTGGGTTTATATCTTAGTTTGTTTAATAATGCAATAGAGAATAATTTCTTTATGATCATGAATTAAACTTAAGTCATTTTACTATCATTTCAATTACCGAATTAGTCTACTCACTATTATTTTTGCATTCTATTATCATGTGCAGGAAATCAACTCATCCTTAGATCATTTAGTTTAATTTTCATTGTTTTCTCTAAATAGACTGCCATTTAAACAACCTGTTCAACCCGTCATTCATACCTATATTCCAGTCTGTTATCCAGCCCTTCATTTGACTTTTAGTGTTCTTAATTTGTTTTAAGCCCGTTTTAAAGCTCTGTTTCTTTAGCTTTAGAATTATGTTTTGAGTGTGGTAATTAGATATTGGCCATTATGCTTATCATTAGGACCATAGGTTAGGTTGTTGAAAGTATTTATTAAGTTTTGTCCCTAACTTTAACCTCCTTTAACCTTAATATGTTTTGAGTTTATGTGGTGTTATGTTTCTCTTGTTTATGATTTCCTTCTTCAATACTGTTGTAATGTTAATTGTAGTTTTAAATGCAAGTTTAATTTAGAATAGTTTCAATTATAAGTAATAATTCATTTTAAGATTGAATTGAACAATGAAATTTATGCTCACTAAAACTCATGTTAATGAAATCTATTAATTTGATAAAATCATTGAAATATTAAATAACAAATCATTTGCCAAGTTTACTTTCTATCACATGTTCTGTTTTCTGTGTCATTACATAGTTTTCTATTTACTTAATTTAGTTTTTGAGTCATATTAGAATGATTGGTTTCATTTAAAGGAAGGATTGTATTGAAGTCAGTTTGAACATTATTTCATCTTTGCAATTATGTTAAAACTTGAAATTTGAATGCTTTGTAGATTTTAGATTTGACTCTATTTAGTTAGCATTAGGATCTTAAATATGAATTGAATCAATGATCACTAGATTAAGAATCTTATTATTAAACATTTCAAGTTCATAGATCAGTTGTTGATTAGATTAGATTTGTTAAACTAGTTTGCTTACATTAGTTTATGATTCCTTGCAAAGTATTTGTTCACACATCGTCCTTAGATTAGTGTTTCAATATGCTTTATACAATTGCATAAGGTTCGATAACTAGAGTAGGATAGTTGGTTAGTTTTCTCTTTTGAAATTATAGGGTAGTTTCATTCATAGAATAGATAGATTAAATGTTCTTTTCACTTGTAGCATAATTTTCTGTTTTACAGTAATTAGTTTCATATTTGCTTTCGTAATTAATTTGCTTTCATAGTTAATCGCATGGTTAAGTAGATTCTCATCCCTGCATAAGAATATATTTCATGCATTCATGAAATAGTTTAGTTGATTTGTTTCCTATTTGAATAGTTAAATTTACTTTCATTGGATTAGATTGCTTTCGGACCAAGTGATCGCTTTCCTAGATTAGTTGTTGCAATTTCAGTTCATAGAATATATTAGCATAATAGTAGATTGGATTTGAATTCCACTTGTTAAATCTTTTCTCTGATTTCATAAGATAGATTTGGTTCTTGCATTTAACTCATGATAGTCATGCACGTAGTTTAACATCATGTAGCTGCATGATTAGTGCATTTGCATAACTAGTTAGCTTACATTAGAATAAGCTTTAATCATGCACATCTAGTTTTGCATCTCACAAGCTACCTTCCCGGGTTGACAATTAAGTGTTGAATTAGACAGTGCATATTTTACCCAACAACTATCAACTATCAGGTACAAGATGAGAAGAAGGAAAATTTTATGCTACAAGTTGTAACAGAACTCAATATTGGGTTTTACCATATGAATGATATATATATTCTTGGTTGTTGTTGACCATTTTAAATAATCAATCCACCCATACTGAATCTTCAATCTTGTATTTTTCTTCAGTGTCAAACATCTATATGAAGAATGGTTATGCTTCCCGTAATGTTGACAAGGATGGATATCAAATCACTATTCTTCCATGTGTCTAATTCACTAACAATTTTGGCACTGATGTAGAACATGTGAAAATGATCCATATTCAAGAAATCCAAAACTTTGAAACTTGATTGGTATGAAATAATATGGAATATGAAAGGTCACTTATTTATCATATCTCATACCCATTTTGTGTTTGTTGATCATAAGTTCTTCCTAGGGTCTAATGACGGCTTGGAAATATTATGTTAAACATGACCATGAGGGGATTCATCTTAAGACATCATTTCACTGACTTGGTTGTGTGCTAAAAGCTAATAAGAATCATCTTCATATTCAAAAAGAGGGTTGTTCTGAAAAAAGAACTAGTTCACAATGTTGATTCCTTTGTTGTATATCATCATGATAGAAAATGTCCACTTTTCATTTTGAATCGTGAAAATGAGTTAGAAAATTTTGGAGAGTTTATTTTATGGTCATGATTGAATCATCAACAATAGTACGTATTAGTGTGTTCAGTAATTGTAGTATTTCTCCAATATTAGTCATTATGAGGATTGGGTGAGGCCCCGTTGTGCAGGTAGGTCCATGTTACATTTGAATCAACAACAAACTAAAGGATTATTGCAACTCCACCCTTTCCAAAAAGATAAACAATTAAAATTTGGACTCAAGGGATGAAGGACGGCATGTTCAAAAGACGGTGCACTTGATTACAATGCAATTCAACTCACTTCCAATTTAACACTTACTGGAGAATTATTGCAAGTATCAAAAATATAATAAAACTTATGTCAAAGTGATAAATTCAAACTGGTTATGTCACATTGGCATTCATTAATTATTATGTTTCATTGTGAAATTTTTTAATGCTTATGTGGTATTTTGATGTTCCTCAATTGTTATGTTGAGTTGTGGCATTAACCACTAATTTGTAGTGACATTGACTTTGGTTATCCATGGTTGACCGTGTTTGACCATAGTACTCTCTATTTGACTATTATTGACCATGGTTGATTAAGTTTCACACTAGTAAAACATCCTTTACTATGGTTTAACAATGTATGACTAAGGTGTACTAAGGTTAACCGTGTTTTCTAGATGTTTGACCAATGGTGACAACAGTTGACTAGCATTCAATATGTTTGTTTTGGGTTGACCATGTCTCACCACATATAAATAAAGTAGACCATCATTTGAATAAGGTTTACTATGAGTCACCATGGTTGATTTTTGTGGCCATTGTTGATTATGTTTGACTATAGTTGAAAATTTTAATTATATATCACCATCATTAACCATGGGTGATTATGGTTAAACACATTAACCACATTTGACTATGGTTGACCAACTTTAGTCATGGTTGAATAATTCTTGACTATGAAAAAAAAAGGTTGTTTAATTGGCTGAGTAAGGGTCACCATGGTTTATGGTGGATACCATTATTGATTATCTTTAACTAGGGTTCTCCATGTTTGACAATTGTTTACCATATTTGACAATAGTTAACAATGCTTGATTATGGGTAATTACCATTGATCATGGTAAACCATGACCATGTAAGGCTATGGCTTACAATGTTTTCCTATGGTTGAATATGGTTTACATTGCTTAATCATGGTTGGAAATGGTTAACTATGGTTAATCATGGTTGATTATATTTGGACATGTTTGATTATGGTTTACATTAGTCAAATAAGGTTGAATTTGGTTCACCATGATTAATAATACAATCATTTGATATTCTAAATACCATGGGTAGATAATAATTATGTAACATTACGATATATATCATGGGTAATGTTTAATTTTGACATTCCTAAAGCATTATGTTGGTTTTTAATATTTTTTAATGATTGTATTTCACTGTGACATTCATGAATGGTTATGCTGCATTATCACACTCCTCAACGGTTGTGTGGCATTGTGATATACCATAATGGTTATTTCACATAATGAAATTCCTTAATGGTTATGTTAAATTGGGATAGTAAACAACTATTATGTAGTGAAATTGACTTTAGTTAGCCTTATTTGATTATGTTTGACAATGTTTGACTCTATTTGACTATTATTGGCCATGGTTGATTATGTTTAACCATGGTAAAAAATAGTTAACTAAGGTGTAGTAAGGATCACCATGGTTCAATATGGTTCAATATGTTTGGTTAGGGTTAACCATGTTTGGGAATGTATGACAAAGGTAGGCCATGTTTAACCAAGGTTGACTATGGGTCACCATGGTTGATTTTGGTGGAAAAATTTGATTATGTTTGATTGTGGTTGACCGTTTTTTACTATGGATTACTATGATTGATCATGGGTGATTATCGTTCACCATGTTTGAATATGTCAACCATGTTTAACTGTGGTGGATAATGTTTTACTATGACTAATCATGGTTAACGATGGTTTACTATGGTTGGTAATTTTTTTCTATGATTAACTATAGTTTTCATTCATCAACCATGATGAGCAATGTTTAAATATGGTTGATCATGGTTGATTATGTTTGATATTGTTTGCTTATGGTTGGATTTGGTTGAATACAATTGACTTTAGTTGACCATGGTTAATAATATGATTATGTCATATTGTGATACTCATAGATAGATAATATGGTTATGTCACATTATGATAGATATAATGGGTCATGTTTAATTTTCACGTTCTTAAAACATTTTGTTGGATTGTAATGTTTCTCAATGCTTATGTTACATTGCAACATTCATCTTGTCTAGACTATGTCAAAGTGAAATATTAACAAAAAATTTATGTTTCATCCCAACATTAATTAGTGTTTATCTTCACATTGTGATACTCCTCAATCGTTATGTGGAATTGATGTTCACCAATGGTTATGTCCCATAATGACAATTCTTAATGGTTATGTTGAACTATGACATTAATAAATGATTGTATAGAATTACTAGTTATCAATGACCATGTTGCATTACAATAGTGAATAATTGTTAAGAGACATTTCGACTTTCAATAAGGGTTACATTGTGTACGAATTTCATCAAGGTTTTCTTCACCTTGCAACATTCCTCAAGGGATATGTTGGATATTGATATTCCTTAGTTGTCATTTCATGTTGTATTATTAATATTTGTTGACTTATGTTCAATTTCTATGTTCCTTAATGATTACGTCCTATTATGCCATTAATATTGGTTGATTAATATGGAATTTCTACATTCCTGAATTGCTATGTTCCATTGTGACGTTTATTGAGGGATATGTTGGATTAGGGTGTCTGTTAAGGTTTATGTCACATTGTGATGTTTTACAAGGCTTATGTTGGACTGAGACATTCCACAATGGTTATATTGCATTGTGAAACTCATTAAGAGTTATTTTGCATTGTGATGTTCCTTTAGGGATAAGTTGGTTTAGGATTTCCATAAATGATTATGTTGAATTGTTATAAACTATATGCTTTTATTTATAAAAAAAATGTCATAATGCAACATTTAGCAATAGTTATATCATATTGTGACATCAAATAATGGTTATGTCACATTGCAATTTTCAACAAGGGATATGTGACAATGTGAGATTTATTAAGGGTTATGTTGTCTTTTGTTATTCCTCAAGGGTTACAATTCATCCTATATGGTGTGCTCCAATCTATGTCCACCTACAATTTTGTATACCACTCTCTTACATTCACTAAAGCTCTAATACAATGTAATATATGCTTAATCATCCATCACGAGGATATATAATCTAATTGAGAAGAAATATGGGTAACAATTGAGATGAGAGAAGAAAAAAATATACAGGAAATATGATTCTGATTAACTTGTCAAACACATTCAATAAAATACATCAAAACATATGAAATAAAGTATATAAAAGAAACTACGCTAGAGTGAATTGCATGCTTTAGGATCATAGGCAATGTAACTCCAAGATAATGCACCATATATAGATTAGTGAAGCCTCACTATGTTGTTAACTTGGATTTACATAATTCAAGTGGTTTAATTTCCTCATAAGTACTATGTGAGGCTAGGTAACTTGTATTTACATGAGCGAAGTGGGTTAACTAGCCCATAACTTCGAAGTGAGGCTAGTTAACCTAAATTTACATGAGAAAATTTGGCTAATTGACACACTACTATTAAGTTAGGTGGAATTATCCCTACAAAAGGGGAAGAACTCAATAAAAGGCACCATAATCCTTATAAAAGTGGAAAAAGTCAAGCAAGGGCTCCTTTATCATTACAAAAGAGTAATAAGAACTTATTTGAGTGAGAAAAAAACATTAGAGGAAATTTCAACTCAAAATGGGCCTTTCAACCCTAATTCAAATTCCATGTCATCATGTGTTAGCCAATGAAATTGCTTTAAATTTAAAATATTGTATAGGTCCTAAACAGTTTTTTAATATAAATTTGGAGATAGGTATGATAAAAAAAACTATTTTTTTGTTCGTATTTTCGACATATCTCCCTGTGTTTTTACTTAAATTTTGAGTGGGAGAGCTCTGTGGATGCATAATTAAATTTCGCATCTAACGAGTACCCATTATGCATACTTTTGACGGACCCCGCTGCCCAAAAACAAGAAATACCTGAAAATGTGATGATGACGATGTCATAATCATGTTTTTCAGGTATTTCTTGGTTTTTGGGTAGCAAGGTATGTCAAAAGTGTAAAATGTGGGTACTCGTTGGATGCAGAATTTAATTCTGCATCCAATTAGCTCTCACGATCAAAATTTGAGTAAAGATATAGGGAGATATGTTGAAAATACGAGTAAAATGTAGTTTTTTTCTTTTCTTCCTCCAAAATTAATAAATATTATTTTATTATTTTCCTTAGGAGGCCCATTTTGAGTTGAAATTTTCTCTAATATGTGTGTACACCAACGTCTTCACTTCAAATGATTTAGATTACTTAGAGAATGAAATGAAGGAAGCAATATAAAACAAGAACACACAAAAATATTTTGGAGCGCAGAATAGTATAGTAAGACTCAAATTCTATTAATGAATGGAATAACACATATTTCATTAAATTTGGAAATATTATATTACAAGGACTTCATCCACATTGATTTTTTTTTTAAATCTCTAAATACATATTTTATTAAATCTAGAAAAATCAACTCAAAGAACTATTCCATTAAATTTTGAATAATTAATCCAATGAACTACTTTCTCAATTAATATTTTTTATTTATTTCAAGTAAAAATTTAGGATTCAACTATTCAAAAGGAAATATTACATCTCAATTAAAACTAGAGGAAATATTACATCTCAATTACAACTAGATGGGTTAGATCTAAATTTTAGAACTTTTGCTAGATTGAGTTCCTTCAAAATGAGGAAAGTCACAGCCTTTGAATCCTACATAATTTATATTAATATTATTTATAGGTTGTATTAGATGTTAAGTTGATTAAATTATTTTATGACATAATATCAACATTGTATTTATTACTACAACAATTATAAACATTGTCATAGTAATTATTTTTGTCTTTGTTATGTATGTTGTTTTATTTTTGGAAATTGGCACCACTTATAATCAAAATGAAAAAATATGTTATGACTTTAAAGTCTAAGTTTTATCCTTGTAATGATTAAAGTAAATTATGAATTAAAATAGCAACATAATTTATTATTGTTGTTGTTGGCATTGGTAGTGTATTAGAAACTAAGTTGATGAATGCTTACTTTATGAATAATAGATTAACTTGAGAAATTTATTACCTATAAATTTATTTAATGATATTGATGTTAGTAAAGCCTCCCTTATTTATTAATATTAATTATTTTAATAAGCAAAATCAATTATGAACTAGAATAGCATTAGCACAATACAATTTGATTTTTTTCATATACAAGAAGAAAGGGGAAAAAACAACTAAACTAATTATTGCAAGTGTTCATTATTTATTTATGAAGCATTTGAACAATGTGTTTAATTGAAAAGAGCATATTTATAATGAAAATATAGATATCTTACAATATTTATATTATCATTAAGATTGTATATCATCTATTAATTTATGTTAGGGCACGGTGGAATCGAACCACCATCGTCCTGCTTGTAATGCAGGTGCTCTTCCATTGAGCTAGCACCCTTTACAACATGAGGGGAGAGGGACTGTGTTAACACCTAGATTACACATTTCTAATCCTCCATGACAGATCAAAATTATGACATTCTTAGACTTTGATTCTTTCAAAATGATGAAATTCTTAGACTTTGATTCCTTACATAATTTCTATTAATATTATCTATAGTTTGTATTAAATGGTAAGTTGATTAAGTTTATGTAATGACATCAATATTGTATATATTACTATGATTAAGAAATTGAATTATAATTTGATATGGTAACTAGTACATTGTTGGTGTTGAGTTCCTATACTAGTTGAAGGTTGGCACAATTTTAGAATGGCCCATTTAAAAACTATTTAATGTAAAGGTTTGGTACCCAATATTGATCTAAAATTTTCCCTTGTATTTCCTTGAACTAGGCTTCCATCAATCAACCTTTACATGAAGAGTCTCACTTTCATCATTCTGGAAGATATATGAGGTGGTTTTTGTCATCCAAATCATCTCTCCTTCATCATCAGCTCATGATCTAACTAGCAACATATTTCCTTTCTCAAATTCGATCATAGG
Source organism: Pseudotsuga menziesii (assembly GCA_001517045.1). NCBI lineage: Eukaryota > Viridiplantae > Streptophyta > Pinopsida > Pinales > Pinaceae > Pseudotsuga > Pseudotsuga menziesii. Next base: position 52,386 of record LPNX010198700.1, on the reverse strand, counting down.
ATTGAATCTTGGATTTAGCTTGTTGCACTTGGGTCCAACATATACCAGTTTATCTATCACATTATCAAAATCTCCATCCATAATACTTATATTCCATGTAGTGCATTATGATGAGCATTAAATCTCACATGGATTAAATTGTCTTTATAATGCAATAGTATTTGATGATAATGTCTAACATAAATTAAAGCTAACATGATTTTACTACTTAATGATTGATTTTCTGGATTAAGTTATGTGAATTCTTTTCAGTCTACAATGAGTTTTTCAGGGTTCTCGTAACAAGCATGGGTGGATTGTCCACTCAAAAAATTGGTCTGAAAAACGTTCACACAGTTTAATCTAGAAAATCAATCACAATGATGACAAACTGATAAAACCTGTACACTCAAAATGTTAGTACTATATTTATTGAGTATAAGTTAATATACTAGTACAAAGTTGGCACCACTTTAAAGTCTACACAAGAAAATATAGTTATGAATGTGAATGCAACATAGTAGTACAATTAAATTTATATCAACTATAATAACGAATAATAGGGAAAACTCACTTCAAACCTTATTGCAAGTTCCTTACATTTACTCACAAAACAAGTCTATAATATGTTTTTAGGTTCATTCGCATAAAGTATCATCACATGAATTAACATAAAGTTGAGCCAAAATTTTCATATATGTAGCAAATAATATAAAATTCCTCAAAAGGTAGCTTGAAGAGAAAAATTGATATCCTACAAACATTGACATATTTTTCTTCATGTATATTAATTAGTCATTCAAAAAGCAAAATTACATTCATTAATCATCTCCACCTAATCTCCTTATATTTTTTCAAGCAGATCAAGTATAGCTTGAGGATGAAGATTTCCACAGTTAATCATAATGACAAAGAGAGTTTATGGAATTAAATTGTGTATTGAAACATCCCTACGTTTCGAGTGGACACTCCACTAATCATCAGGGGAACAAAATGAAAAGCTCAAAGTGGTATTGAAGAGAGTGTGCAAAAGCTAATAATAAATAAGGTAAGGGTTTTGTACATGCATTAATGAATATAATTATGCACATTTGATATAGTGACATGTTATGTTGATCTAAAAGACAAATTGAAAAGTTAAAATTTGAATGGTGTTAGCTATTTCGCATAAAGTATCATCACATGAATTAACATTGAACTTGAAGTGAAATTTTCATATATGTAGTAAATAATATAAAATTCCTCAAAAAGTAGCTTGAAGAGTATTTATTATACTACAAACATTGAAAAATGTTTCTTCATGTATACTAAAATTCATTCAAAAAGAAAAATTACATTCATGAATCATTTCCACCTAATCTCCTTATATCCACTCAAGTAGATCAAGTACAACTTGTACACCACATTTAGTTATCTTGGTCTTCCTGCAATATTCTTTATTCGGCATCCATGCTCAAACTATGGTATTAATTGGAATAGATCCAAGTTCTGTGTCATCAAGATTTGGTACCCAATATTGTTCTAAAATATTTCCCTTGTATTTTCCTAAACTAGGCTGCCAGCAATCAATCCTTACATGAAGCGTCTCATTGCCATCATCCTGGAAGATATCTGAGGTGGATTTTTCCATCCAAATTAGTTCTCCTTCATCCTCATTACCTGATCTAACAAGAAAAAACTTCCTTTTCTCTACATTAGTTCTAGGATCGAATGTTGGATTTAGCTTGTTGCACTTGGGTCCAACATATATCAGTTCATCTGTCACATTATCGAAATCCACATCCATAATACTTGATATTCAATGAAGTGCATTACCATCAATGTTAACATTTTGCCTCGTCTTGGGCCAAAAATCATCAGAATAAGAATCACTTTCATCCAAGGGTGTATGGTCATTATAGATTCCATCTAATGCATCAAGAACTCCTTTCCAATAATCTATTTTTTTATTCCATTCCTCTGTAACAATTGGTGAATTCTCATTGCCAATAGTCTCTTTCCACATTTTTATGTATGATGTTATTCCTTCCTTTACTTCTTTTAAATAAACATCATTGTCTTTGGGACGTAAGAAATATGGCTTCCATGTGGGCAATATAGGTCGAGCTTCATCATCTATATTCCACAACTCAACTGGTTTTGACCACTTAATGTCTCTGATGGATTCTTTATACCTCATAACTGGAACATCATTGAGTACAAGAAATTGGAAGTACTGGACATTAAGATGTCCAACCAGTGCATTTTTCCCCTCCTTGATGTACCCATTAAGAAAACTTTTGAAGTGATACACTTTTCCAATAAGTTTAGGTGGAAATGCCTGTTTTTCTTCTATTGTGCATTATGTATCCATCATCTCAGATAAAAAATATATATATGTGCTTATCAAGTTGGAAGACATTCTTCCATAGGTTCCATCTATGTCTTCATGGGTGTGCCCCACAAGAAAGAACCCAACCTCAATAGTGATGAAGACACCAAGTGTAGTTAATAGTGATAGAAACATGAAAACATAATGATTCTTATTATCACTAGCTACATTGTCCAACTGTAACAATAAATGTGGAGGAAGAGGTTTAAAATCAAGATTTTGATTTTTTGAGCTTCCATTTAAATATAGGAAATCATCCTTGTACACTCTACATTTTGAGTAAATAGAGTTTTGAAGTAATGCATTTGAAAGTGGGTTTCTTGAACTTCCACTCTCATCAAGCAAATCACCATACATATCAAGGTGAGGGTCTTCAAGGTCCCCAATCACTTTGCAAGAGATGTACTGGTAAATTGTGATCCCATGTGTACAAATGGTAGGGATAAATTACCAAAACCTCATGTGTTATGCCCATGTCTTAGCACACCTGAAAATGATAAACCCAAGTTTGTTCCTGCAACAGATTTTGATTTGACAGGTAATCTTGGGATTGAAGTCTTTGTTTTTTCCATTTTATCATGCATAATGCTCAAGTATTCCATTGGATACCACTATGACATAATTCTATGGGCATAGGAGCAATATCTTCCACACATAACAATCTTGTTATGTTTTTGCAGTCTAGCTCATGCCTTTTCTTCCAACTCTTTTCTAGTCATTGTCTTCATCTATGCTTTCAACATGATACATTCACTACATTTACTGAAGTTAGTGTTCTTTGAGAATTCCATATATGGAAAATGAGTATTCCAAATCTTGCTCATTGTTTGTTGTGATATTGATGGAAAATTGAGCTCTTGAAGATCCTCATTGATCTCTTTTAACAAAGAAATTTGGGTGTACATTGATGGCAGCAGTATTAAAGGAGTAGACATTCCATCTTATTCAACTTGTTTTGTTTGGTTCAGTGAAAAATCTGAATTATCCATGACAATTTTGTGCAATATTTCTATGGTTGCCACAGTATGTGCATGTGGTTTGCATTTGTTGGTGTTACCATGAATTCCTTTGACATGTCCTTATTGGAAGTTATGTTGGTAAGTATAGAAGGTGCTTTGAGGAATACTATGTATCTTGTACCATGCTTTCTTACAAATAATATCTCCATTAAACCTCATGTCCTTTACTTTCCTAACAGTAGGAGGTAGGCCATGGCCATGGCTCTTTGACATAATTGTGTTGGAAAGGAGTGAATTCAAGGAAAATTCCCTAATGTCATTTTTTTAAGAGTTACATACCCCTTCTAGCAGCTGCAATGGCTTTCCTATCCACATGTTTAAGACAATCTTGTTTGCAACATTTATCTGCTACCAAAAGTTGGTTTCTTTCTCTTCATCTCTCTGTATTTGAAAGTTTCCAACTTTTTTTGTAGCCACAACTCATTTAATCCTTTTATATGGCCTCGTTACGTGCATAGAAATTGAGGCTGGATATTTTTCATTATAAATATCACCATCCCATGTGTTTAAGGGACTTGTGTCCTCTATATGATCACATACCACCATTTCATTGGGCGCATCCTTGAAATTTTCATGCACCCTGCTAATCTCACCTTCATTGTCCACCAACTCATTTATTGACCATCTAACCAAAAAATGCATAGGCTTATCTCCAATCCTACATATTTCACAATTTCTTTCTATGTCTTCCACAAAAACACCGAATTCCTTTTCACCTAACCTTTCACCCTCAACCATGTCATCCTCACGGACATTAACTATGATCCCTTTGACAATGCACATGCTTGTTCCTGTGCACTCATGTGTAAGAGAAAACTTTTTGCATGTGAATGTAAGCCTATCTTGGGGAGCATTTACTTGATGATCATGACAATGAGATTCCAAATCGGATTCTGGAAAAACCTCATAAGATCCCAATGGACCCCTAGTGTATTTTCAAATTATGTTGGATGTGGCAAAAGAGCATCATGTTTTAACACCTTCTCAATGTTAACCACTATGGATCCTTTATTTACCATACTTCCATGCACCTTATGACCAATCTTTGTATTGAATATGGAGCCTTCACCCACCGTCACTCCACATTGCGAAAGATATACCTTGTCTCCAATAGAAAATGTAGAAGAGACATTTCCAAATATACAACAAATTAGATGAACTTAGTATTTGCTAAAAAATAATAAGAAATGTACTATCAAAAACACTTAACATGTGTTTCAAGATTTTGATTTACCTTTGTTATACCTCAAATCTATGATCTTCCATGGATGTAAGTCCCCTTCATCAATATATTCCACAATCAAATGTGGTTCAATAACATCAATTATCAAAACCATAACATATCCTACATGAATCCTTTCTCCACCATAATGAGTTGTAGTATCTGTAGATTCAACCCTTCCTAGTCCAATAACTTGACCATTAATTAGGAGGTTAACATAGTCCCTCTTATCAAAATTATATTTTCCATTGTAACTCCTCCCAATTTCTTTAAGACATTTGAATTGTAGTTTGTAATGAAGGTTAAACCATATGAATTGTATGTTCAAAAAGGTAATATAGTTGCAATAATTCAAAACAATAGGGTAACCCTTTTGTATGCCACGAAACATTGTTCCCCTACATCTTGTGCGTGCTAGAAAAAGGGAATTTACATATAAATTACATAAAATATATATGAAAAGATAACAATAAGAGTTCCAAGAAGTATTAGAGAATGACAGATATCAACTTAGATAAAACCACCAAATTCCTATTTGACTTTGGACATGGCACTTATATTATTGATGTATGTGTATGAATGTAATGGAAATCTATCTAAAGTTGGCTTTCGTTCTTAAAACGTTGCACGATAAATGAAAGTTAATGTGTGTTAGTTTTCGTACTGTAGTTTTTCATCTAACAAAACCACATTGTCATCAATCACATTACACCATGATGGAAATCTAGTTGGAGTTAGTTTCCATTCATAAAACATTGCATGGTGACTAAAAGCTAATCTATGTTAGTTTTCATAATGTAGTTTGTCATCTAACACACCCACATTGTCATCAAATACATTACACCATAATGGAAATCTAGTGGAGTTAGCTTTCTTCTAACAACATGGCATGGTGAGTGAAACCTAGCCTGCGATAGCTTTCATAAGGAAGGTTTCCATATAACACAACTACATTGTCATCAATCACATTGCACCACGATGGAAATCTAGATGGAGTTAGTTTTCGTTCTTAAAACATTGCACAGTTAGTGAAAGCTAAAGTGTGTTACTTTTCATAAGGTAGTTTTTCATATGACACAACCACATTGTCATCAATCACATTGCACCATGATGAAAATCTAGCTTGAGTTGGCTTTCATTCTTAAAACATTGCACTATGAGTGAAAGGTGATGTGTGTTAGTTTTCACAAGGTAGCTTTCTATATAAAACAACCACATTGTCATCAAATATATCACACCATGATAGAAATATAGATGGAGTTAGTTTTACTTTTAACATGGTATGATGAGATAAATTTAATGTGTGTTAGCTTTCATAAGGTATTTTTTCATCTACCACAACCACATTTTTATCAATCACATTGCATCGCAATGGAGATCTACTTGGAGTTAGCTTTTGTCTTTAAATCGTTGCATAGTGAGTGAAATCTAATGTCTGCTAGCTTTCATAATGTAGTTTTCCATCTAGCACAACCACATTGTCAGCAATCACACTTCACCATGATGGAAATCTATTTGGAGTTACCTTTCATTCTTAAGACATTGCATGTTGAGTAAAAGCTAATGTGTTAGATGTCATAAGTTAGTTTTCCATCTAACACAGCCACATTGTCCTACATTATACCATGATGGAAATTTAGCTGGAATTAGCTTTCCTTCTAACAACATGTCATGATGAGTGAAAGCTAATGTGTGTTAGTTCATTGCACCATGATGGAAAGTTAGCTGGAGTTAGCTTTTGTTCTTAAAACATTGTATGTTGAGTGAAATTTAATGTGTGTTAGTTTTAATAAGGTAGTTTTCTATCTAAAACAAACACATTGTTATCAAATACATAACAAGATGATGGAAATCTAGCTATAATTAGCTTAACTTTTAACAATGTGTTAGTTGTTGTTCTTAAAGAATTGTACGATGAGTGAAAAAAAATGTGTGTTAGCTCATTACACCAAGATGGAAATCTAGTTGGAGTTAGCTTTTGTTTTTCAAACATTGCACGATGAGTAAAAGTTAATGTGTGTTAGAATTCATAAGGTATTTTTCTATTTAAAAGAGTCACATTGTCATCAAATACATAACACCATGACAGAAATCTAGTTGAAGTTAGCTTTATTCCTTAAATCATTGCACGATGAGTTAAATCTAATGTGTTAGCTTTCATAATGTAGTTTTCATCTAACACAACCACGTTGTCATCAATCACAATGCACCATGATGGAAATGTAGTTGGAGTTAGATTTCATAAGATAGTTTTCTATCTAACACAACCAAATTGTCATCAAATACATTACATCATGATGGAAATCTAGTTGGAGTTAGTTTTCTTCCTAACAACATGGCACGATGAGTGAAAGCTCACATGTGTTAGCTTATTACACCATGATAAAAATCTAGCTCGAATTAGTTTTCTATATAACACAACCAGATTGTCACATTGCACTGTGAGGGAAATCTAGTTGGAGTTAGATTTCAACCTTAAATCGTTGTATTGTGAGTGAAATATAATGTATGTTATCTTTCATAATGTAGTTTTCCATTTAGCAAAACCACATTGTAATCAATCAACATGCACTATGTTGGAAATATAGCTAGAGTTAGCTTTCGCTCTTAAAATGTTGCATGGTGAGTAATAGATAATGTGTGTTAGCTTTCGTAAGGTAGTTTTTCATCTAACACAGTCACATTGTCATCAAATACATTATACCATGATGCAAATCTAGCTGGAGTTAGTTTTCCTTCTAACAACATAGCACAATGAGTGAAAGTTAATGTGTGTTAGCTTTCATAAGGTAGTTTTTCATCTAACACAACCACATTGTCATCAATCACATTGATTTGTGATGGAAATATAACTAGAGTTAGATTTCATCCTTAAATCATTGCACAATGAGTGAAATATAATGCGTGTTAGCTTTCATAATGTAGTTTTCCATCTAGCACAACCAAATTGTCATCAATCACAATGCACCATGATGCAAATCTAGCTAGAGTTAGCTTTCGCTCTTAAAACATTGCATGGTAAGTAAAACTAATGTATCTTAGCTTTCATAAGGTAGTTTTCCATCTAAAACGGTCACATTGTTATCAAATACATTACACCATGATGAAAATCTTACTAGAGTTAGATTTCCTTCTAACAACATGGCACTATAAGGGAAAGCTTATGTGTGTTACCTCATTACACCATGATGGAAATCTAGCTGGAGTTAGCTTTCTTTTCAACAACATGGCACGACGAGTGAAATTTAATTTGTGTAATCTTTCATAAGGTAGTTTTCCATGGAACATAACCACATTGTCATCAATCACATTGCACCATGTTGGAAATATAGTTGGAGTTAGCTTTTATACTTAAATCATTGCACGATGAGTAAAATCTAATGTGTGTAAGCTTTCATAGTGTGGTTGTCTATTTAGCACAACCAAATTGTCATCAATCACAATGCACCATGATGGAAATCTAGTTGGAGTTAGCTTTAGTTCTTAAAACATTGCACGATGAGTAAAGCTAATGTATGTTATCTTTCATAAGGTAGTTTTCCATCAAACACAGCCACATTTTCATCAAATACATTACACCATGATGGAAATCTAGTTGGAGTTAGCTTTATTTCTAACAACATGGCACTGTAAGGAAAAGCTTATGTATGTTAGCTCATTACACAATGATGAAAATCTAGTTGGAGTTAGCTTTCCTTTTAACAACATGGCACAATGAATGAAAGCAAATGTGTGTTAGCTTTCATAAAGTAGTTTTCCATGTAACACAACCACATTGTCATCAACCACATTGTCATCAATCACATTGCACCATGTTGAAAATATAGCTGAAGTTATATTTTATCCTTAAATAGTTGCACGATGAGTGAAATATAATGTGTCTAAGCTTTCATAGTGTAGTTTTTCATCTACCACAACCACATTATCATCAATCACAATGCACCATGATGGAAATCTAGCTAGAGATAGCTTTCGTTCTTAAAACATTGCATGGTCAGTAAAACTAATGTCTGTTAGCTTTCATAAGGTAGTTTTCCATCTAACACAGCCACATTGTTATCAAACACATTGCACCATGATGAAAATCTAGCTGGAGTTAGCTTTTCTTCTAACAACATGGCACTATAAGGGAAAAATTATGTGTGTTAGCTCATTACACCATGATGAAAATCTAGCTGGAGTTATCTTTCCTTTTAACAACATGGCACGATGAGCGAAATCTACCGTGTCTTAGATTTCATAAGGTAGTTTTCCATGTAACACAACCACATTGTTATCAATCACATTGCACCGTGTTGGAAATCTAGTTGGAGTAAGTTTTCATCCTTAAATCATTGCACAGTGAGTGAAATCTAATGTGTGTAAGTTTTCATAGTGTATTTTTTCATCTAACACAACCACATTGTCATCAATCACAATGCACCATGATGGAAATCTAGTTGGAGTTAGCTTTCATTCTTAAAACATTACACAGTGAGTAAAGATAATGTCTGTTAGCCTTTATAAAGTAGTTTTCCATCTAACACAATGACATTGTCATCAAATACATTCCACCATGATGGAAATCTAGCTGGAGTTAGCTTTCCTTCTAACAACATGGCACTATAAGGTAAAGCTTATGTGTGTTAGTTCATTACACCATGATGGAAATCTAGCTGGAGTTAGCTTTCCTTTTAACAACATGGCACAATGAGTGAAAGCTAATGTGTGTTAGCTTTCATAAGGTAGTTTTCCATGTAACACAACCCCATTGTCATCAATCAGATTGTGTAGTGTTGGAAATTTAGCTAAAGTTAGCTTTCATCCTTAAATCGTTGCACGATGAGTGAAATATAATATGTGTAAGCGTTCATAGTGTAGTTTTTTATCTAACACAACCACATTGTCATCAATCACAATGCACCATGATGGAAATCTATCTGGAGTTAGTTTTAATTCTTAAAACATTACATGGTGAGTAAAATCTAATAGGTGTTATAGATTTTGTAAGGTAGCTTTCCATCTAACACTTCCACATTGTCATCAGATACATTACACCATGATGGAAATCTATCTGGAGTTAGCTTTCCTATTAACATGGCACTATGAGTGAAAGCTTATATGTGTTAGCTCATTACACCATTATGAAAATCTAGCTAGATTTGGCTTTCTTTTTAACAACATGGCATGATGAGTGAAAGCTAATTTGTGTTATCCTTCATAAGGTAGTTTTTTATTTAACACAATGTCATTGTCACATTGCACCGTCATGGAAATATAGCTGGAGTTAGATTTAAACTTTAAATCGTTGCACGGTGAGTGAAATCTAATGTGTGTTAGATTTCATAATGTAGTTTTTCATTTAGCACAGCCACATTGTCATCAATCAAAATGCACCATGTTGAAAATCTAGCTAGAGTTAGATTTTGTTCTTTAAACGTTGCACGGTGAGTAATAGCTAATGTGTGTTAGCTTTCATAAGGTAGCTTTCTGTCCAACATAGCCACATTGTCATTAAATACATTAAAACATGATGCAAATCTAGCTAGAGTTAGATTTCATTCTAACAACATGGCATGATGAGTGAAATATAATGTGTGTTAGCTTTCATAAAGTAGTTTTCCATCAACGCAAGCACATCGTCATTGATCACATAGCACCGTGATGTAAATCTAGCTAGATTTAGATTTCATCCTTGAATCATTGCATAGTGAGTGAATTCTAATGTGTGTTAGCTTTCATAATGTAGTTTTCCATCTAGCACAACCACATTGTCATCAATCACAATGCATCATGATGGAAATCTAGCTAGAGTTAGATTTCGTCCTTAAAACATTGCACAGTCAATAAAGTTAATGTCAGTTAACTTTTATAAGGTAGTTTTCCATCTAACACAGCCACATTTTTATCAAATACATTACGTCATGATGGAAATCTAGCTAGAGTTAGCTTTCCTTCTAACAACATGGCACTATAAGGGAAATCTTTTATTTGTTAGCTCATTACACCATGATGGAAATCTAGCTGGAGTTAGCTTTCCTTTTAACAACATGGCACGATGAGTGACAACTAATGTGTGTTATCTTTCATAAGGTAGTTTTCCATTTAACACAATCACATTGTCATCAAGCACATTGCACCGTGTTGAAAATATAGCTGGAGTTAGCTTTCATCCTTAAATCGTTGAACAGTGAGTGAAATCTAATGTGTGTTATCTTTCATAAGGTAGTTTTCCATTTAACACAATCACATTGTCATCAAGCACATTGCACCGTGTTGAAAATATAGCTGGAGTTAGCTTTCATCCTTAAATCGTTGAACAGTGAGTGAAATCTAATGTGTGTAATCTTTCATAATGTATTTTTCCATCTAGCACAACCACATTGTTATCAATCACAATGCACCATCATGGAAATATAGCTAGAGTTGGTTTCTATTCTTAAAACATTGCACGGTGAGTAAAGCTAATGTATGTTAGTCTTCATAAGGTAGTTTTCCATCTAACACACCCACATTGTCATCAAATACATTACACCATGATGAAAATCTAGCTGGAGTTAGCTTTCCTTCTAACAACATGACACTATAAGAGAAAGCTTATGTGTGTTAGCTCATTACACCATGATATAAATCTAGCTAGAGTTAGCTTTCATTTTAACAACATGGCATGATGAGTGAAAACTAATGTCAGTTAGTTTTTATAAGGTAGTTTTCCATGTAACACAACCACATTGTCATCAATAAAATTGGGTTGTGTTGGAAATCTAGCTAAAGTTAGCTTTCATCCTTAAATCATTGCACGGTGAGTGAAATCTAATGTGTGTAAACTTTCATAGTGTAGTTTTTCATCTAGCACAGCCACATTGTCATCAATCACAATGCACCATGATGGAAATCTAGCTAGAGTTAGATTTCGTTCTTAAAACATTGCATGGTGAGTAAAAGCTAATGTGTGTTAGTTCTCATAAAGTAGTTTTACATTTAACACTACCACATTGTCATCAAATACATTACACTATGATGAAAATCTAATTGGAGTTAGCTTTCCTTCTAACATGGCACTATGAGTGAAAGCTTATGTGTTAGCTCATTACAATATTATGAAAATCTAGCTGGAGTTAGCTTTCTTTTTAACAACATGGCACGATGAGTGAACTTATCATTACCAAGTGGTTTTGTCATTACGTCAATATTTTCTCTGTTGTAGGACAATAATAAAGGCAAATGTCTTGATTGACAACCAACTATCTGATGTAATTGTGATGAACTTCAATATGCTTAGTTATGGAATGATAGACTGAATTTTTTTCCATTTCGAGAGCAATCTGATTGTCACAAAAAAGTGAGTTTATCACTGCTTGTTCAAGTTGAAGATCGACCCATATTATTCGTGACCACGTTGCCTAACAACCTGTACTGAAGTCTGTCTTGTATTTTTTGTCAATGGAGGATAAGGAAACTGTAGGTTGTAGATTACTTTGCCATGAAATTACCTTCCTAAACCAAGAGTGAACACATAACCTATTTCTGACTTCCTTGTATCAACTAATCCATCCTAATTGAAATCAATATGCTCTACTAGCATGGAGTCAACAGATCTCTGATATAGAATGCCAAAGTCAAGGGTCCCTTTGAATATTGACAAACTCATTTTGCAACTTGCCAATGTAACTCTTTAGGATTAGACGTGAATTGAGAAAGAGACAAATCACTAAAAAACATAGATCTTATTGGGTGGTAGTAAGATAAATCAAACTACCAACCAATTTCCAATACAATGACTCGTTGACTAGTGGCGAGTTCGTGTAAGTTGATAGTTTTATGCCAACTTCCATAGGTGTAGATGTAGGATTACATTGAGACATTCTGAATTTTTTGAAGAGTGCTTTGGCATACTTGACTTGTGATAAAAAGATAGTGTGCTTAGATTGCAAAAATTCTACACCTAAACAATAATGAAGCAGGCTTTAATCAGTAATTTCAAAAATAGATCAAATATCAAATTTCACCTGTTGAATCTTGTTGGCACTGCTTTTGGTGATGAGAATACCATCAACATAGACAAAATAAGATCGATATATCATCGTCACTGTTTTTGACGTAGCAAGTGGGTTCATAATATTTTTTTCTAACTCTAGAATCTCTAAGGTATTGATCAAGTTTGAAATACCAGGCTTGAGGAGCCTGCTTGAGTCCATACAAGGACTTTACCATCCATACAAGGAATTTACCAACCAACAAACCAGATGTTTATTTCCAAAAAAATTAAACCCTTTTGGTTACATCAAGGCTCTTTTAACATCCATCTGTATATCTTCCATCTAGAATGAGCAGAAATGGAGATAACTAGTCGAAAAGTTACCATTTTTGTTGTGGGGGCAAAATTTTCTTCACAGTACACCCCTTCATCTTGTGCCTATCCTTTGGTGACAAGACAAGCTTTGTATTTGTCTAAAGAACCATCTAGTTTATATTTGACTTTAAAAATCCATTTACAGGCCAGTGCTTTCTTCCCTAGATGAAATGTGGACAACACCCAAGTCTTGCTTTTCATCTGTGCATCATATTTCACTTTCATGGAAGCCTCTGATTCAAGTTTTCCTTTGGATTATTCAAATGTGCTAGGTTCAAATACCTGACACAAAAACAGTAGAAGTTAGAGAAAAATTTATCTGCTCACTACCTTGCACAATTTGTTTCCTCAATCATGTAGTCTTTCCTTCTAGTGCCTTTGGCAACTCATCTTCTCAATATCCTTCCATCATGGTATAATACCACTTCCATTTCCTTTTTTTTCCCTCTTGGTCTTGCTGTGAAGATCAAGAATCCCTATCTATTGTGAATATTGAGAATCCCCCTCTTCTTCACCAAACCCCTCCTTGGAACTTGACTCCTATGATGTTTCCGGCTCTGAGTCCTCTTTGATTTCAACAGCAGAACTTGTTCTTGAATGAGCAACAATTTCCCATACACTACTTAGTACTATCCATAGATTTACCATCATCACAGAAGAATGATATTTTCTCATCTATAACATCTCTATTAATCAAAATTTTGTTCGTAGAAACATCCAGTTATTCATTAGGAACATTTTTCCTTGGGAATTTTTGCAAAAGCAATACAATTGAAAATACAAAAATCTCTTACAAAAGGTTTTCTTCCCAACCATGAATCCTTAGGAGTGATATCCTACAAATATTTACAAGGAGTTTTGTTAAGGATATAAACCACAACATTCACTGTTTTTTCCCATTATGGCTATGGTACATTCTGGCCGTACACCATGCACTTTGCCATCTCCACAACTATCTTATTCCTCCTTTACATGACTCCATTTTGTTGTGGAGTGTATGGAGTGGTATAATGCCTATGTATACCTTCCCTTTTGCAAGATTATTTGAACTAAGTTGAAACAAACTCACCTCCATTATCATATCCTAAAGCTTTCAGTTGTTTACTTGTTTGTTTCTCTACCAAAGCTTTTCATGTTACAAAATTTGAACAACAACTTTACTTATTATTCATAAAACAAACCCTAATTTTCCTTGAATAGACATCAACCAGTAATAGGAACTACTTATCTCCATATATTGTAAGTGTTTTCATCAGACCATGCAAATCAACATGTACTAGGTCCAAAACTCATTTGGCTTGCCATGTTTTATTGTCAGTATCAAATGAAAGCCAATGTTGTTTTCATAATTGACAGCCTGCACATATCTCTAACAATCCTGCACATACCTCTAACAATCTTGAATGAATGGAAGACCATCCACCATACTAGTCTTATTAAGTAAAAATAAATATTGATAACTTAAGTGTCCATACCTTTAATGCCAGAGTACATTTGTATTCTCTACCATAGCTGGTGCATGTTCCTTTGTTGTTTTTAGAATCAACCAGTCTATACAACCCTTTTTCACCAATACAAACTATAGTCACCTTGTTATCACGAGAGTAGTGACCATATATTTGCTTCCTTGAAAATTTACAAAAATATTAGGGTTCCTAGTTATCTCACTAATAGATGAGATTTTTGCTCATGTTAGGAACATATCAAACGTTTTTGAAAGTATAACTTAAAGTATTGTTCAGTATGACATGAACAACCTCACATCCTCTAACATCGTGAGTCCATCCATCACCCAAAGCAATAGATTCACTATTACTCTTATCTTTAATGAAATTTACATACCAGTTTTTGTGACACTTGTAGTGGTGAGATGCACCTGAGTCGAATACCAGGCTATAGACTTAGTTGATTGATTATGTAATGCCACAAATGCAAAATCACCCACTGCTTCTTCTTCACCTCTTCTGGTAATATTTGCATGCCTTGATTTCATTTGACCACGTGCCAAGTCATATTGTTTTTTGGCAATATCTCTTGAAGTGTCCAGGATTATTGCAGTAATAACATTTGAATTTGTTCTCTTTGATACATTGCTAGCATTTTTTTTGTCTTTTCCTTTGAACTCTACACTTAATGCACTCATTATAGTGGATGGATTTGATGCTTCTATCTGATCTAGCCTCCTTTCCTTTAGTACAAAAAAGTGTTAATAACTTCTCAAATGTAAGTTGTTGGTTCTCCCCAAGTAGATGTAAGGACTCAACAAATGAATCAAAGGACGGTGGAAAACTTCGCATCAACAAAGCAACCATATCCTCATCATCCACCAGTTTCTTAATAGAAAAAAATTGATCCTTAAGATCCTTCAAGTGCAATAAATATTTAGAGACGGGTCCTCCTTCCTGTAACTTGGTGGAAATGTTAAAACAAAAGATTTTTTAAATACAATGACCACCAAACTTATGATGCTTGATACTTATTTTGGAGATTTGTCCACAATATAGGTGCTACAATGGAATTTCTTACTTTTGGAACTAATGTGTCTGCCACTGACAATTTGAGAAGCATAAGTGCCTCTTTATGTCTTTTATCATAGTTTTTAGGATAATTTGTTGGTATGTATTCTTTACCTAAGATCATAGTGGAAAAAATCACAATTTTTTCTGGCTGTCAATTTTTCGGCCTGAAAAAATCCTGATTTTTCAAAAAATCGGACATCGGGAAAATCGACAAAAATTGGCAAAAAATGGGAAAATAGGGGAAAAAACCGGCAAAAAATCGAGAAAATCGAGAAAAAAATCGGGAAAGATCATGGAAAAACGGGAAAATTTGGCAAATAGGGGAAAATCGGTAAGCTAATTTTGACCCTATTGAAGTACAAAATTTGTATTTTTTAATGTTTGTTGCGGTTTGCCGATTTTTTTGCCGATGTTGCCGAGAAGATGTTTTCTAGACCCTCTCTGATTTTTTACTGATGCCGATTTTTTCCACTATGCCTAAGATGGTTTGTTCAAGATATCTAAATTCAATAATGGTTAGTATCTTATGACTCCATAAAATGTAATTCTTTCCAATCAATTTTTCACACTTCAGAAAGAGTAAATGATGCTAACTAGCCATTACTAACACAAATCGAAGAGTGAAGACTACAATTTAGCACAGGATTACTACCATTGAGAGTACTCCATCCAATCAATTTAGTAAACCTCCTTCGTGTCGATAGTAGCTTTGAATTTCCACGCAATGGCTGGGCAATACTTCCACTCTCCAATTCGTAGCATGTCATCATTCCTTCACACAGTAGTTTCATGGTCAATACCAAGGTGGTGGTTGATCCTCAATTAGCTTACTTTTATCATGCGGATACACCACAAGATCACAGTTGTTGGCCTAATGAAAACTCCTCAATTTAGCAGGATATCAGGTCACAACAGGTCTAAATGTCTACTTTCCTATATCGATATTACAGTAAGCAAATTTTGTAAAGTTCAAAGTCTACCATCAATAGTAGAAATTCCAAAAAATGCAGAACATGTTCAAGATTTACCCATGATTTCATAGCTTTTAATATGCACCATGAGATTCATACACCAGTTACATACATGTAATAAGATTTAACCATGATTCTAGTGACTACAGGTGCCATGATCTCTTGGCAGATCATGTAAATTGCATCATAGAGATGTAATCACATATAGAGACCATAAAAAAGGAGATAAAATTAATTTGATCTAAGAATGACTTTGGTAGGGTAGGTAGGTCTTGTTACAGTACTAAGGGGATTTTGAGAAAACAGATCTCACCGTAGCTTGGCTTTTCGAGTTTATTTCTACATTGTCACTGTAGACAGACATAAAAGAAACAAAGCCAAGAAATAGTACAGGTTCAACATCAATTTTTGTAAAAGGTGCAAGGTTATGAGGGCAAGATGGCACTGTGAAAGGAAGGAAAACCAGATGGCATTGAATCTGCTAGGTGGTATTGTATAACAAGTTTAATATTTCTAGAATTAAATGGTGTTTTTGGGACAAATGATAATAAGCTAGGAAACATGAATTCCCTCTAGAAAGTCTATGTTGCTTTGTGACACGTACTTGTGATTTTGAAGTTAGTGTTTTTTGTTAGAGATGATCCTCTAAGAATAGAATGATTTTTAGAACAGAAATATTTACTGAAACTTGATTAGCAAGTGATTGTGTGTGTGACAGAAGTTGTTTTTGCTCTGAGTAATTTCAGAATAGTCAAATTTAGAGTGTGTTGTTGTTATCTAAATTGTTGCAGAAGTAAGGTTTTCAATCACCAAGTCTTAGCAATAAGTAGTAAAATCAGATGCCCTTAAGCCCAAGACAACCATGGAAAACAATGCTCAAGAGATATAGCACAATGAGCTATTCAAACAAATAAATCATGCAAATGCCATCCTTGACCGTAGACAACCAACAGATAACCAACAATTCCTCCTACTGTGCATTAATAGCTCACGGTCTAGACTCTAAGCCACACAAAGGGTCGAGGGCTTAAACAACAACCCTGCAAACAGACTGGCCAAAGAACAACTTGGCCTCATACATTAGTGACCGAACAAGTGAAAGCAACAATAAAAAATAGTGATAGAGCTCAAATGTAACAAAGGGCAAGAAAAACACAAGGCAGAGTCACTCAACCAAACAACAATTCCTACCCATCAACCAAAAACAATGCACCAAAAAGGAAACATAGAGGAAGGTATGAGTCTACGTTTATCCAAACATAGTTGAACACACAATTTGTATCTAGTTCCAAACTTTTCAATAGCCAACAGTTAGTCAACAAAAACACTTACAACCCAGGCTAACAGTCATGGCCAAGAAAGCACTTAACTGAATGTGCAAAGGGTCGAGATCTCAACTCCTCAAAACCAAAATGCAAGAAGATGCTACAAGGGAGAGAGAAGGCTAGGTTATGAAAATCACTTATCAAAAATCATCCATCAAATCCCTCACCAACGGACCTGATCAAACATAGTACACCCACTGCCCCCATGCAACGTTAAATGCTATTCAATAGGGCCAGTATAGAGGTGGACAAGTGGTAATCCCAAACACTAATAGCCAAACACCCAAATCTCAAGGATGGCTTGGCAGGGCTAATCATGTCCAAGATCAAACTTCCGAAACCTACTTTCTCAAATCCAGTCATTCCAATGATTTTGATAACTTCCATGGGGTTAACACTAGTTAGGAACTTACAAGAGCACACATAAGACAAGATATCAGCTAGCTACTATAGATTTAAATGAGATGAGTGCCAATTTGACATTATTCACTGTATATCTGAATCGTACTTATCATCCTAAAGTATTTAATTGCAGAGCTCTGAACTGATTTTAAATATTAGAGAAAAAATATCTTGCATATACAGGTGAACACAACAAACTGTATATAGATAGCAATGTTATTCATTCCTTAATCAGTGCTAGGTAAGCTACTGCATAAAACCAACTTATTGTTACAAAAATTGCAGAAAATAGTCAACAATGCAGGGGCTAGGGAAAATAGATGGAAATTTTACAGATATAGAAATTTGTATAGCACATGAAGAAAACAAAAGTAGATATAGGCACCTGCAGTAGTGTTCCAACATCCAGCTTCTCCTTTAAACCATTGAGAATATTAGTTAGTTGTGACCTAAATCACCATATAGTATAAAAATATGTTGTGTGAAATCAGTTACAATTCAAAAATGAAGAATAATATTGCATTTTAAGAAGAAACATGAGCAAAATATGACATGTTGTACTTTAGTGCAAATTTTTACTTCCATTTACAGTATGTCAAAAATCTATATTTCATGTTGCAAGTTATGGTAACAATGTCCTTATAGCTAGTTGTTACCAGGCAAACTAGCAAGGTAGCCCAGTAAGCATGTAAGAAGGATGTGACCCAAATTCCAACGAAAACCCCAAATTCCAATGAAATTCCTGAATATGTAGACTCCTTCAGGACGAATGAATGACTAGGTTGAAATCATAAATTGGTGGACCATTTACAAATTCATCCTATCCATTTATGATTTTCCACCCTTTTGGAAACCACCTACCTATGACGATGAATGAATAGGTTGAATTCATGAACGAGTAAAAGTATCAATGAGTAGGTGACAATTCTAAGAGGTTGGAGCATTTGCAAATCCATTTTCTCACATATGATTCCAACAAAATCGGAGTACGAGTCTTTCTAGGAGACAAACGTTTTCAACATCCAAATCTAGCTCCAGCAAGATGGTAAAAATCCTATTATTACTTAGCTAAGCAAAGTAAGTTGTCGAGAGAACTACACTGCAGTATGAAATATTAGTTTCCAACAACACAGTAAATACTATCATCTTGAGAGCTTAGAGCCTTCAAATATGGTTTTTAGTATTGTCACCTTGAGAGTTCGAGAGCCTTCAAAGAGTCATTTTTTATCTTGACCAAGTGAAATCAGTTTTTATCTTGACCAAGTACAATATACTATTAGCATGCCAATAAAGGGAGCCTCTTTTCAATTAATTTATGAGAAATTTTAGTTATTTTTGAATCAGTTTAAATTATAGTTACCAAGTTCCAATTGGATTTCAGAAATTAGAGACACAATTTTTTATTCAGATCAAATTCCTCTAGACACTTCTTAAATTGGCTTTCTGAAATTAGAGACATAAATTTATTATTCAGATGAAATTCATCTATATACTTCTTAAACTAGATTTTGGAAATTAGAGACATAAAATTTTGGATCCATATCAAATTAGTCTATATACTTCTTAAACCGGTAAAAATCACCAATACACACAAATGGAAGATAAGTTACTGAATTTACAAAACCCTGCATATTCAGGAATTTCATTGGAATTTGGGTTTTCATTGGAATTTGGTTTTCAATTACATTAGAATCTAAGTTAAAAAGTCAACTAAACTTTGAAACAATCTTATTAATACATAACTAGAACATATTTTGCCACTAGTTCCTATGTCTTGCCATCCATTCTTGTCTTTAACAACACAGATTGTTGACCACTAGAGGACAATATGCTTTGAAAAGATGATAACAAAATAATGAGTTGGCCTTATCACATCTTCCAATAGCTCTAAAGACTGAAAGTATTAGTTGAGCAAGAAACTATTTGTTTCCATCTATCCTGCAAATCACTTTGAAAGTATTATTTGAACACAAAATTATTGTGTTTCCATCTATCCTGCAATTAGAAAAATTCCAATATACCAACCATACGTTTCTCTATAATTGCTTAAAATTTCTAGACTAGTTAGTGTTATCAACAAAATGATCAATCTGTTTAGAGGAAGAAGCTTCAAGCTACTAAAATCCCTTTTCTTGATTGGAAGAAATAAAGGAAAAGTTAACATAGGTCACCTATTAAAATATATATCTCGTTAGGCTTATATATAGAACCAACGTTACAAACCTATGCACTTTGTCAATAGTGAATATGATAATTTAGGTAAGTGAATAGAATAAATTAAAAGGAAAGCATGGTCAGCTCTAAAGAAAATCAGAAGGCAAATACCATCAAGAATAAAGTGGCATTAGAAATTGGAGAGACATCATAAATAATATTTCATTAGTTGTATAGGAGAAAGAAAGACAGGAGTTGTGATAGAGAAATAGGGCACCTTGAATATGCAGTGGGAAACACACACTATTGAAGTAACTTTAAGGATGCCTAAGTTTGATGTTTCCTTGTATATCTCAAGGTTTTGATGCTTTTGTAGTATTGCATGGGGACGTCTTATGACTCCCAGGTTGCAAAACATGAGATTCTAGAAGTTGGAGATAGCCAACAAATGCAGTAAATA
This sequence comes from Pseudotsuga menziesii, assembly GCA_001517045.1. Lineage (NCBI taxonomy): Eukaryota > Viridiplantae > Streptophyta > Pinopsida > Pinales > Pinaceae > Pseudotsuga > Pseudotsuga menziesii. The sequence continues at coordinate 31,632 of LPNX010198700.1, read as the reverse complement.
GAGTAGGATAGGTTACACCTAGGCTGTAGATATTCTCCCATGAATCTAATTGCAGATTATTAGGACAAGGTGTTTGGGACCAATTGGTTACACTTTTACAATGAGATTATGTCCCATAGACACTTGTGTAAGGGATTGCAAGAAATAAAATGAATAAAAATCTTAAATCATGAAGCCCCTTTCAATTTCGTTATCTCGATTGAGTTTTAGAAGATGTGACTAGCTCCAGTAGTTGTAGCCTAGGATCCTCTAAAAGAGTTGAACTGGATAGATTCTATCAAATCCTCTATTTGACATTCCTTTTTTTGATAGTATATGATGCTATATTCACTTCTTGGTCATAGTAGAACATCTTTTGATTTGATAACTTACTGGAAAGACACTTGACCAAGGCTTAATTGCATGGATAATAATCTATAATAAAATAACATAATAGTTAATTGAATGTGTAACAAGTCTAGATGTTTCTGTTGCATGGGTAACAATCCATGACAAAATAGCAAAACAATTATTTGTAAAAACATGTGTAACAAGTGTGCATTTTGGAAATATGGTGAATGTACAGGGGGGGTACTGTTGGTTGTTTCTGTTTTATCATAGGAAAATGGTATGCATAAAAGACATTTTATATTTTTTTGGGTTGCAAACTATGTGGATCTCACCAATGGGCCCAAACAGATACATCAACCAATGTCTACACATTTTGAATTAGACGTATGCATCCATACCAACTTCTACAAAATTCTAGGGCCAGCCAATGTTCTAAAGCTCTCAAAGAAAAAAAAAACTAGCGGTAAAGATTCTAAGATGAGTAGTATATGGGGAAAATTTTATTACACATTGATCTTAGAAAAGTCATGATGGGTAGCTCATCCACTGTACAAGTCTTGATTCAAGAGGGAGGCTATCGCGAAGGAGATTCAGTCATTATTTTCTCCACATGGAAAGATACATCAGATCTAAACCAATCTCAGTCATATCAATTCGTTAGCAGCAATAGATAACCTTGGATGGGCACATTAAAGCATAGAAGGCAATCCTTCAATCTTTGTGAGTTTTTCAAGAAAGGGTTGTGAACTTTTGTGGAGAGTTGATTTACACTCGGAGAATATTTATTTGACATTTGGGAACATACATCAACTGCAAACCAAAACTAACATTTCCAGGCATGTGAATATCAGTCACAGATTGTTGAAGTCTATTTCAGTATTGGAGAGGAATCTTGTTCAATATCCATGGGCCACTATCCTCATTGAGGGGTGCACCAGTGAAGTCCAGAACTGCTCAGTCACTTAGCAAGCATGTACTCGGTTTAGAATTTAAGTATCAGTTTAACTGTTATGTTATGAATGTTGTAAGTGAAGTTATGTCTACTGTTAAATTGTAATTGAAACTTAAATTTTGGGAAGGTTAATTGAATTGCTTTATTGATTGGAATTGATAAGAGGTGAAATATTTTCTGTTTTTGTTGTTGTTTCATCATATTTCACATCAACCATAAGGTTGAAATTCACAGGATTAAGATTTGAGAAACCTCTAAAAGACTAAGAAATTTCTTAATAGCATAAGAAACCTCTATTCACAAAATTTCTTGTTGGAAATGCTAGGCTCCGACCAAAGAAAAATGTTTATTACAAAACTATTATTATAAAAAAATTGACTTTAACACCAAGAAGGAAACCATCCACTAGAGGTTGGACGCTCAGTAGGGCTTGCAAGTTGCAAGGACCATAGTAGCAAGCTTTGGTTGTATTGGCCTTTGTTGTACAGAAATTCTGCAGTAGTACTAAATTCAGCCAAATTTTTGTACTGTGTAGATATGGGATGGTCAACTTACTTTAATTGTTTTTATGGTATACTTTATATACTTGATACCAGTCCATTTATAAACCCCCCAAAAACAGCCCAAAAACTCAAAAAAATTTATATTAAAAAAGAAATGTAATAACTAAAGACACCTATAAATATGAACTAAGTCATCAAATTTTCAAGAAAATAATTATTATTTTTATTCATTGGACATACCTAGGATTCATATTAATATTCAAATCTTGCTACTATGGCAAGGATTTCTTCAGGAAACAATCAAGAAGATGAACTTTCTAGCAAAGTGCTTGCACACTAACATTCATGATCACCAAAATAGTTGTCATCTTGTCCCTACTCCACATCATTCAGCTCTAATCTCCTGCAGGTGCATAACCTGCTGCTTTCATCTGCTGAGACAACATTTCCAACTTTTCATAAATCTGTTTCATTTGTGGGTGTGATCTATCTCCTACAAAAAAATCGCATGCTTGTTTATTTACCTAAATCCAACTACATCGAGGTTCCTTTCTTACCCCTCCATCTTTCATCATTTTCCTTACTTTTTCGATGCCATCCCACTGTCCAGCTACAGCATAGATGTTTGATAGAGCCACATAAGGTGTGGCTTTTTGGATATCCAATTCAATGAGGCATTCTACAACAAATTCCCCTAGCTTTATATTCTTATGGATTCTACATGCAACGATGAAAGAACTCCACACAATATAATCAGGGTTTATTGGAATTTTATTGATAAAGTTGTGTGCCTTATCCAGGTGCCCAGCTCGGCCGAAAGGGTCAACCATGCAAGCATAGTGCTCCATTGTGGGTGTAATATGATGATAGTGACTCATGCAATTAAAGTATTGCAGGCCACTAGGCCTGAATGGTAGCACGCAGACAGAACTCCGACAAAGGTAACATGATTCAGTGATATTCCACAGTGCTGCATTTGTTTGAAGAACCTTACGGATTCCTTACCAAATACATGCACACCATAGCCTGTAATATTTGTGATCCATTTTTTCAAACATGTTGTGGGAAACTTCTATGCTCCCACATTTCACATATAGGTTTACAAGGGCATTAGCCACAAACAAATCAGATTGAAATCCACTCTTGATTACTTCTCATGGATCTCCAAGCCCTGTTCCAATGCTACCGGATCAACACATGCTGCAATAACACTAGCAAGATTCATTGAGTTTGGCTTCATGTCGTGCCTTTTCATTTCTTGGAAAAGCTTCAGAGCCCCTTCATTTCATCCATTATGTACATATCCTGTAATCATTGCATTACACGATTCCACATTTCGTAGTGGCATTTTTTTAAAGAGCTTCAGAGCCTCATCAACATGCCCATCCTATGCATATCCTGTAATCATTGCAGTCCAAGAGACTAGATTCCTCTTGGGCATATTCTCAAACAGTTTGCAAGCTTCATCAACATGCCCATTCTGAGCATAAGCCGAAATCAATGATGTCCAAGATATCACATTCCTTTCAGGCATTTAATCAAAGAGTTCAACAGCGTCTTCAACCATGCAATTCTGTGCATATCCCACAATCATTGATGTTTAGGAGACCACATTTCATTTAGGTATTTTGTCAAACCGGTCCAGAACCTCATTAACATATCCCTTCTGTGCATATCCTGCAATCATAGAATTCCATTTGACAACATCTCGTTTAAGAAATTTGTCAAACACATAACGTGCAGTGTTGATATTCCCATATTTTGCATACATGTAAAGAAGAGAATTCCCCACAAAAACATCAGAGTGAAACCCACTTCTGATTATTTCTTCATGAACCTTCGCCACTGCTTCCAAGTGAGTACATGCTGGGAGAAGGCTGGATAGAGTGAATTGATTGGGGAGAATACATGTTCCTTGCATTTGATTGAAAAGTATCAATGCTTCTTTTCCATGGCCAGCTCTATAGTAATCTGCAATCATGATACTCCTAGAGACCACATTTCACTAAGGCATTTGCTCCAGAAACTTGTGACCATCGATTAAATTCCCACACTTGGCATACACGCTTAGGATTTTATTGGGCAGAGCCATGTTAGTGCAATTAAATTTGAAAGCACTTTGGATGATGTGAGCACGGACAAGTTTGGCCTCCAGCAGAGCTCTATTAATGAGGCATACCTGCAAGAGATACTGATAAGAAAAGCAATCTACTTGTTCATCCATCAAATGCAAAATGCACATGGCTTCTTTCAATCACCTTCATTTACATGCCATCTCACAACGTTTTTCACTCAGGTTAGCATTCTTCACCACCACAAGGGCTTTTAGTTTCTTTGGGTGACTGCCTACATAGTGAATGTTCAAAGGTTAAGCAACTACAGGATGAATAAACTCGAGAAGACAACGAAGAAAGGAGATGATAGACCAGCACCTTTTTTAACCACGAGGATTTTGGTTTTTTTTTCAAGCACTAAAAAACAACTTTGTATTATTAAACAAAGTTGTATCAATGAATTACATTTTTGTTTGAAAGAATAAAATATTCTCATTATCCAAAATAAATTACTACCTTGATAAAACAGGATCTTAAGATCTTTATATTTTCTCCTCTCAACATTATTTTGACATTTTTGTACCTCTTATAATAAAAAACGTATCATAACAATGATAACAAAATAAGAAATATGCCATCCCAAAAACACAAGCTATTAGTAAACAAAGTTTACTAGATGAACAACTCTTAAATCAAAAGAACTTCAATCTGTTCAATTCTACAGGCATTTCATCTCTAAGCTCTTTAAAAGAAATATTTCCATCCAATTCATCAATGCCTTTCTTTGAAAGTCTATCTACTTCATCATCTAATTCTCTATAGATATGCTAAAAAGTAATGTGTGAGAACTCAGATATAAAATTTCTAACATTTCCCATCCAATTTTCCAATAACAAAAAGTAAAGTCCAGTTACCTCTCTAGCCCAATCTATAGTAGCTTTTGACTCGCCAACAATCAGAATAGAAGTGAGTCCCATTCTCCTACCAAACCAAAGAAGTCCCTATAAGGCAACCAACTCCTCTCTTGTATTAGTTCTCTTTCTAACCCCAAAGATGTTCCTTCTATGGAGTTCTTCCACCAGTCCCTAAGATAAACTATAATATTTGCATAAACCAATAAAAGGATCAAAACCAATAAATACTTGAGTACCTCGTCCGACAGCCCAACAAATCGACTAGTTAATAATGGGGGAAGACTTCAAAAAACTACTCTAAATAGATGAAACATTTTCAGCCTTCTACATTGCATCTCGAAACCAATGGACCATAGCAACACATTTTAAACATTTAGCTTTCACAATTTCTCCCCACAAACCTTCATCAAATAAGCTTCTCCATAAGCTCTGTGCACATAAAGCCCTATTGAACCAATTTAGATTTTTGATCCCCTGTCCTACCATCAGTTTTGACTTTGATAGACTCTCCCATGAAGTCAAATGAAATTTTGAATATTCCAACTTTCCAACCCATAAAAACTGAAATATTTTCGTTCTTATCTTGTAAAGCGTAGACTCCCGAATGATAAATAAAGAAAACCCAAAAAATGGAATGCTTTGTAGAAAATAATTTACCAAAAAAAGTCTTCCTTCGAGAGGCAGCCATCGAAATGACCAACAATTAATTTTACCTCTGAATCTTCTTAATTAACCATTCCTAGTCACCTTTTTCTATACCCATTTGGTTTCAAAAAAAAACCAAGATACTTAAAAACCCCTTCTAACCCAGTCATTTTATAAGGAAGTAGAGAAGCAATCTGGTTTCTAATTTCCATATCATCACAAGAATACACAAAATCAGATTTTTGAACATTGACTACCAAACCTGATGCATCACAAAATAAGGATATGATAGAATGATAATGATTCCATTCAGAGAAAGAAACTTCTCCAAAGATAAGAATGTTTTCCATGAACAATATATGTGTAATATACACAGACATCGCCACCTTTAAGCCTCAAATTTATTTTGTTCATTTTCCTCTTTTATAAGAAGACTCAACCCTTCAATAGCTAGGATGAAAAAATAAGTCAAAAGAGGAGAACATTTTCTTAGTCCTATATTACTACCAAAGAAGGAGGTAGGAGTTCCATCAATCAAAACTGTATATCTGGTAGAGGTGATGCAACCCATAATTCAATTTCTGATCTCAGTAGATAAACCAATATGGATAAGGATAAATCTCAAATATGACTAGTCAACCCTATCATAAGACTTTATAATATCCTTCTTAAGAATAAAAGCATTTTGTTTCTTCATTTTTATTGAATGAAGACATTCTTGTGCAATTCCAACCGCATCCAGGACTTGGCTATTCAATAAGAAACCAAGCTGATCTTCAGAAATATACCTCCCAAGGATAGGCTTCATCCTATCTGTTATAATCTTTGTAATGATATTATATATGATATTACAAAGAAATATAGGCCTATAATCAATAAATGTATCTGGTTTATCTTTCTTAAGAATAAGAGTGATATAGATCGAATTCAAAGTACTTGGAAGAAGATAGAAAGACTCTTCTAGTCTTTCCCTCACATAGAACTAAAGTCCATTTGACCAAAGAGTAAGGATGAGTTCAAACTCAATTAATAGAAAATCAAACTAGAGAAAGCGCTAGACATCAAGTTTCCTTCACTTCATCAATCCCTAGTTTTGTGGACCAGGTACCAAGTCTCATTCAGTCTCAATAAGTTTCATTGAGTTCAATCTCAGTCAATTACAAACCAAACTAGAGAAAGGACTAGAAACCAAGTTTTCTTCCCTTCACTAATCACATGTGAGTTGATTCCATACTCCCATGTATGGAGAAATGTACCACTTATTGTTGTCATCTATTGCTACTCCTTTTACCCACGAATTTACCTCAGCTCAGCAAAAAATCATAGCTCACTTTTCACTATCTTGAAAAAATTTGACTCTCCCAAACCTCAAGACTATGGACTCCTTTGACATCAGATAAGAAACTTCTCAAAAATTTATCTGATGTACTCAACCAAAAAAGAAGTGTAATGTACTATTGTAATCAACTTGTTTCTCCCTACATTCAATGCATGTTGTTGTTGAATATACCCAAAAAACAGACCTCAGATGAGTGTAAATTCATTGCTTTTGGAGAGGGAAAGCAATTAGATCGACTCGGTCGATTATAGGAAATTTGAATTTGCTTTCTCTTATGGAATGGCTTCGACAATTGGTATTATTTGGTGTTTTAATTTCGATTGGAACCATTGGGCATATTAAAAGTTTCAATCAATTGGCACAACTGGGCATTCTTCCATTCTGTGGATTTTTACTTGTGATCATCTGCTACTTTGGATTCAAGATGATATGTGAATGTCACAATATTCTTATGACTTGTTCTTTCTTCCAAATTATTCTCTTTCTCAAGTGAAGCTTTCCCATAGCTTTCCATCTCTTCTTCCACTTCCTTTGCCATCTGCATAGTGACCTTAAGTGCATCTTCACCTAAAAACTTGTACATGGACTCCCTTGCAGTGTCACTATTCATTTCAGCCCTTTCCTCTCCTTCTGGAACTAAAAATAGTAGAATTAAGCTAGCTTGGAGTCTAGCCAATTCTCATTCTAGATGAATATTGCAAGCCAAGACAGAGGAAAAAATGTTATAGAAACTAGATTCACTTACACAATATTCTATACTCATTGGAGTCATTGTAATATATAATTATCATCTTTTAAAATAATCATTAAAACGTAGTCAAAGCAAATCGATCATTATATTTTTCTTGAAGTAGATTTTCAAGGGTCATTCACATGCCCTTTAAGGATACAATGCGAAAGGACACCTAATCAAGATCCTAATACCACAATACCTCTAGATTGGCATCGAAAAGTAAAAAAATTTGGAGCTTGACGATAGGATCAACAACAATGTTTTAGAGATGCAGCGGGAGAGGCGTCAAGGGATTATTCTCTAGGTGCTCTAATCGTTGATATTGTGATAAAGCATCATTTGTCGATGACCAAATCAAGTCTACGAGGCCTATACACATCTGTTGGAAATTTCATAGCTCAATTATGTTGCTCAATTCTAGATCTAGGTCTTGAGACCAATTCTCCACGTGTCCTTGAATGACTATTTTATGCAAGTTAAAGCTCACCATAAAATCCAATCCAAGGCTCAAATTGATCTTTATGTGAATTTAATCTTACATTTAGTTGTAATTTTTTTGTTACGAATGGGCATGCTTCCTTTATGAGTGAATGAAGAGTTAGTTTGGTTCTGAGGGATTGGTTCGTTTGGAACTTGGTTCCTTTGTATGCCCTTCCAATGGCTAGGGGACACCACTATAAATCGAAAAACAAAGGAAAAATGTCCCAAATGCACTTTGGGTTACTTCAGTGGGGTCCATGGGCTCAAACCTTCCATAACCATTCATGATTTATATATAGGTGATCTCTTTAGTGAACACTGGCCCCATGTTCCCTTTATAGATTACTTATTTCAAAGAGAAAATTAAGCCATAACACTCAATTCCTTTTATACTTTTATTTTTAATATGACATGTGGACCATGCTTTACCCATTTGCATTCATGTCAAAGACTGGATATGTAGACTAGGTTATGCTATTGTATGCACTTGGGGGTTATTATTAAGACATGCAGATGGCCCTTTAGACTTTGATCCAATTATTCCCCTCAAGAAGAGTACGATCAATTTTCAATACCCATGTGGACCTTCAAGTCCCTCAACTTACAAGATTTCTCAATGGACCACTTTCCAAGGGATCTACAACCTTCATTGTCTCCCCTTTCTCAATGGACCACTTTCCAAGGGATCTATAACTTTCATTGTCTCCCCTTAAAATATTGGGAAATGATTACCAAACATGATATCACACAAAAATGGTAAGAAATATTCACACAAATGTACTACCATGCTTGGTTTTATATCAAAGCTAGACATTTAACCATATCTTTCAATAACAAAAACCATATGATGTGGTATGTTCTAGAAATGATCACAGACAAAGACATGACCATATGCATTTATGAGACCTATACAAGATGCCATTAAGGCAGTTCTTTTCATTGGAGCATGCCACAATTTCTTTGTGTAGTAAAACATCAAGGAACTAACATACATATATGTTCATCACTTGGTAATTCATGGAAATAATCTTTGTAACCACAAATTTTAGGACTCCCCTCCATGATGCATTTTTGGGGACAATATCTTTCATGAAAAACATGTATTTTTAATGTGTTTTCTCTACATTCTTTGTGTCACCCTGCTCTATTCCCATCTTCATTGCCTAGAGCATCAAGTTGGACATCGAGGACAACCTTGTATTATACTTCAAGGAGTCAAGGTGTATCATTGTACAACATACACAAACTTTTTCTAGAACTTAACTCAATGGAGTCATTGAGCAACATGATGGGTCTAAATTGATTCCCTTGGCCTCGAGTAGGTGGTTTAAAAATTACTATCAAATAAGTGTATACCATATACCATCAAACAACTAAGGACCCACATTAGAGAGAGAGAGATGAGGTTGAGATGCATTGTGCACATTATACTTGGTTGTCAGCTCACATGACACATGATTAGGAGCTGGATTGGGTGTTGAGCCCATGGTTTGGGTTTTGGAACTTAACTTGGATGGTATAACATGGGAGGTACTAAATCATGGTTGATTTGTGAAATAATATAGAGATTGGATAAGAAATAGTTAAAGTAGGAAATATGTGGTGCGTGGTATCAATTGGTGGTTCCCATTGGAATGTAGGACATCAATGATTCACGGTAGGAAAACAACAATTTTTAAAAAAAATTATTCATTAAGCAACCCTTATTGTTGATATTTTTGCAGATTTGTAGACTCAAAAAGATCAATACAAATGTAATTGTCCCATGAGAAATATGGACTCATATCTTGGCTGATTTATGGGTAGATCCATTGCAATAAATTCAACTCCTTAATGATAATCCCAAAATTATGGGTTTGTTAACCATGTCAAATAAGGCATCTTGATATATTTAGTTTTCCTCCACAATGGATTATAAGAATTTTGTCATTCAAGCTAGCATTATGATCTTAGAATCTTTAACTGAGAGAATAACATGCACAGCAATAAAACACAAGAGACAAGAGACACTAATAATTTTCCTCAGGGAAACCGTAGAGGAGAAAACCCCAGAACTTCCTCAGAGATAGAATCAGCACCAAAAGTAAAACCCAAAAACATAAAGATGATCTCCCGACAGCAGTAGTCTCTCTCTCTGATCCCAGTGTCTTCTCTATCACTCATGCACCCCAATGAGTGAATGTGTGTGTGATAAATAGAGCGGCTCACCCTCTATTTATATTCTTCCATTCACTTGAAACCCACTCCAACATGTTGGCCTCACTTAAAAATTACTTACTAAACCCAACATCTCTAGGAGTGTCTAATAACCCTAGTGCCCCACAACCTGTGGGGACTTTGCCTCCTCTGACCAACAAGGAGGTTTATCTTAACACAATGGTGGGGACTATTGCCCCGAATTAGAATGACTCACCTAGGGTCGACTTCTCTAGGATAGTCTAATAACCCTAGGGCCCCAAAATTGTGGGGACTTTAACCCTTAACCAATAGGAGGGTTACCCACAATGACTTGACATGACTTGTTTACATTATAGAACCTCAGAGATAGGAACATCGGGGCATGACATGACTCAAATACATTACAAACACATCCTAGAATAAACATCAAGGTACAATATATAAGATATACAGATGAATACATTCCGAAGTTACAATTACATCAACATGGATATCATTTTAAAGGACAGATATAATACATTGATGGAAACTAGGTGCCTGATGGTAGGTTCCTAAAATTTAGGAAACTAACTCAAGTACTCTATAATGAAAAATTAAGAAAATAACAAATGAAAAATGTTTAGTCTTTTAAAAACAATCATATAAAAGACAAATATATAAAATATAATGAAAATGCAAACTACCTTGATCCTTCGAGGAGGGGCTCGATGCAGGGATGATCAACCAATTTCTGAAGAGGGGAGGAAGATACTAATGGATGAAAGATTCATTTTTTAGATTGTGGAGATTCTTAGGTCAGATCGTAGGTGTAGCGTTTGGAGAATGCTCAGATTAGAACTGCGATCCAATATCACAACTTGAGGAGAACACCAAATCATTGATGACTGAGGAATGGAATTTCCAAATCTAATTGAGAAAGAGAATCATTCGTCTCAGCACTTTCAAATCGTGGTAGCTCTAGACATTGAATTGATATGTGGAATTTATCCAGATTACAGTTGAAGTTACACATAATCGTGTTGGTGGTGCGATGTACCCAGAGTTCTGGTTATTAGGGATTCGTTTGAAGGTCGTTGTTGTAGAATAGAGTGTGCATTTATAAACCATGGTATTTTCATACAAAAGATTCAGGAATATGATGTTGTGCCATCAAATTCCTTTCAATATAAATTCTGGTAATGCTCGATGAATTCCTGTAATACTTAATGGTTTCCTGTAAGTTAGATTAATTCTCTAAATTTGCAATTTTCTATGAATTAGTTGTTTGAGGATGTAAGTGTGCTCCAGATTTGGGGTTGTACTAAGTTGTAATCCAAGTTTACCCTTAATCCTCTTACGGGTAGTATTTAAACATGTAGACATTTTCCTACCATTGATGAGGGGTAGCAACCCGAAGCAGTGTGAACTAAAACCACTCTATTTCAAAGGGAAATTATACTAGGTAGCTATTATATCTATCCATTTCTATCCCTTGATCCTCTTACGGGTAGTATCCAAACACATAGTTTTTTTCTAGCCATTAATGAGGGGTAGCATCCTAAAACAGTGTGGATTAGAGGTCCAATCTATTTCAGTAGGGAACTACACCAGGTGGTTGCTACTCCGATGAGGAGCCTATATCATAGTTGTCACTTCAAATGTATCTTTGTTTTATTAAACATTATGAAATCATATCCCTTATTCCTGATCCTCAACCAATATTACCTACAAAACTCTAAACCTATGCATAAAAATATAATTACGAAGAAAATTTAGAGCCCCATTCTCGGTGCATTAGCCCTAAAAGATTACTTTCGTGCATAATAGAAAATACCATGGATTTAGTTTTTGCAACATGGTTAAGGAACCAAAACCCATAATCTAAGCTAAAAACATTGTAATGGCACCCATATCCTAGTTGAAAGCGAAAGATTCCATTTACAAGACATGTGAGGTGATATAGAACCATGTGCATGTCCACTAGACATAAAGATGAATATTTTAGGGCCTACATCCTCATTGTTTATTCCTAAACCTTACAAAGGCCCTAAGAACCATCCATGTCATTCAAAATATTATAACAACAATAATATGACCCATGTAGGACAATTATTCACTCTACGTGGGACAATTATTCACTCTCCCAGGAAATTGAACCAGTCTGGGACTGGGGGACTCAGTCTGGTGTTGAGGGCCGTTCTTTGAATGGAGGCACCTCGTCATCTACTAGGAATTTGACCCAGTCCAGGACTAGGGGACTCATCTTGGGGCTGAGGTCCATTCTTTGAATGGAGGCACCTAGTTAGTTACCAGGAATTTGACCTAGTCTGGGACTAGGGGACTCTGCCTGGGGCTGAGGGCCATTCTCTGGGAGAATGGAGGCACCTGGTCAGTTACCAAGAATTTGAACCAGTCTGGGACTAGGGGTCTCAACCTAGAGGTGAGTGCCATTCATTGAATGGAGGCACCTGTTTAGCTACTAGTGTTGATTTTTCTTGAGCGACATCGAGAGCTATTCTCTTAAGAGAACGAGGACATCTGGTCAAGGACCATGATGTGGAACCAGTCCAGCACTAGGGGACTCAACCTTGAGTTGAGTATCCATTATGTTGAGTGGAGACATCTGGTTAGGGACCAGGATGTGGAACCAGTCCAGTGCTGGGGGACTCAGCCTAGAGTTGTGTGACCATTTTGTTGAATCAAGACATTTGGTTAGGGACCAAGATGTGGAACTAGTCCAGCACTGGGCGACTCATCCTAGAACTGAGTGGCCATTATTTGAATGGAGGCACCTGGTCAGTTAACAAGAAGATGACCCAGTATAGCACTACGGGACTCAGCTTAAGGTTGAGGGCCATTATTCAGGATAATGGAGGCGCTCGGTCTGTTACCAAGTATTTGACCTTGGGTCAAATTATGCGGCTTATGGCTGATGCACCTGGTCTGTTACGAGGATATAACTATAAGCCCCAAACCGAGTCTGGGCATGTGAGACACTTTGACCCTCAATCTGTAGGCTTTGTGATCTTCTCCAAGTCTTAGATACCCTTGGTTAAGACACCTAGTACCCGATCTTGGTGTCACATAGAGTGTGAGATAAAAGCATTAGTAATTCTTTCTGTTTATGATGATGTACTTTGAGTGGGGATGAAGGACCACCTTGACCACTTGTTTTGACCACAGGGCACTTGAAGAAGGCTAAAGTAAAAGTAAAAAATACATAAGGACCCTTAGTACCACTAAGGAGTCAAAGTGAAAGTGCAAAAATACCTTTAGTACCACTAAAGGTAAAAGTAAAAAAGATAAAATAATAAAATAATATTATTTTGTTCTTTTAAGTTTTGGTCCACTTACAAGTGATTCAAAGGATATAAAAGAAGATCAATCCATTTCATTTTGTTACACACACTTTCTCATGATCCTACAGCTACTCAAGGAAGATTTTCGCTCACATTGTGGAGGACATCTTTTGTGGTTATGCCCTAGCATGGAGGATTCCAGCTAGGGCACCCACTATTTTACAGTCTAATCCTAAACTAGGGTTTCACCATTGATGAACAATAGCAGAAACACCTTCTCTCTTTTCATGAGCTAAGGTTTCTTCTAAACCCTCACATCACCTTCAGAATTCTCATGGGAAACCTTCTTCCCTCACGGGCAGTCTCGGTCTATTCATGGGCAGGCCAGATCTATTGTCCAGGCACCTCCCTCTACCCTCTGTCACTCACAAAAATCCTTAGCAGGACTTAGGCATGGTGCCAACACCCTTGGGAAACTGCCAACACCCTTGGGTAGGATGCTACCACCCTCGGGCAGCCATAGTTTGACTACTACAGACTTTTGACAGGTAGCAGTGATACTCGGGCAAGGTTTCGAGCAAGCAGTAGAGCTCGGGCAGGGTAGATAGGGTCTAGGTAGGAAAAATAACGAATTTAGGCAGGCTGACAAGGATTCGTATAGGGCAGACATACCTCCGGGTAAGAATACAAGGCTCAGAAAGAGCGCTTGGGAAGTAGATAGAGAGTTCCGGGCAGTAGTAGGATGTTTAGGCAGGATGACATGATCATGGGCAGGCTGACTGGCATCATAGACAGGTTGACAAGGATCACACAAGGATCTCAGGAAAGTTCAATCTCAGTCTGGGCAGATTCGGGCAGGCAGAATAAATTATGGGCAACCATTCTGGAAGTTTCAGGCAGCTAGAAGAATTAGGGCAGAAAGCCCTAATCTGATTTTTGTATGAAATACATTTTCATATATTTTTTATCTGTGGTACAAACCCATTAGGGTTTGAGAATTATTGAGAAACTCAGTCATCTCATTTAAGAGATGAATTACTAATGATTTTTGGGGGGGTTTGTCCTTTAAAGCATTACTCATGAAAAACTATCGTGTTCAATTCATGTGATGTTGTTGATGTTTCTACTGCACTTGTCTTTTGTTATCTTACAGTATGCAAAATTTTAAGAATTCATGCTAATGCTAAGATTCAACAACAAGGAATTTAACCTAGTCTGGGACTAGGATCTCATCCTGGGGCTAAGGGACATTCTCCAGGAGAATGGAGGCACTTGGTTAGTTACCAAGTATTTGACATTGAGTCATTTGATGCAGCCTGGGGATGAGGTACCTGGTCAGTTACCAGGTCATCACCATAAGCCCTATACTGGGTCTAGGCAAGTCATGCACTCCTCTCCTTGATCTATGGGATATGAGACCTTCTCCATCGATTAGAAACCCCTGGTTGAGAAACCTAGCACCTGATCTTGGTGGCATGAGGAGATCAAGATAAAGTATTTAGTAATTCTCCTTATTTACAAAGATGTACTTTGAGTGGGCATGAATGAACCACAGGGACCCTTGAGACAACTTGTTATGACCAAAAAAATACTTGGAGGACCATTTAACCCTAGCCTTGGTCTATGAGACCATCAAGAGAAGAACCAAGTGGCACAAGTCAAAACACCAAAAAGACCTTTGTACCACAAAAGATTAAAGTCAAAGGGTCAAAGATGAAAAAGAAGTTAAACCCTAATATCAACTCCTAATTATGTGGAACTAACTTAAATATTGATGGACCATAAATAAAGGACATTTTCAATTCATCTCATAGACACAACACTTCAACACTTGACTACTCCTCTACTCATTGCCTGAGGTTGGTAGAGATAATTTTGGTGGCTGGTGTTGTTTTTCTTCAACAGTGGCAACATTTATGCTTTATTGGTTTCTCTTGTCACACTACAGTCACTATGGTGGTTACCATTATACGTAGCAGCTATAATAACCCTCGATGGTGGTCTAGGGCTACAACAGGTCTCATTGTGAAGCCTATTGGCGGTCAACAAGATCACGACAACACTAAAACTCTTTCCTTCTTCTTGTTGGTACATTTCATGTGACCCTAACCAAACTAGGGTATGTTGCAACACCCTCGAGCCTTGCTAGGGCTGATATACTATGCACCCTAGCTCTTGTTGGGGATTCTACATCTCAAGGTTGACCTACTAAGGTCACCCTCTATGCACCTAAGCCCTGTTAGGGCCTCGATATTTGTTAGGGATTCAACAGGTGCACACAACAGTGACGGTGGTTGCTAGGGTTGCTCACAGCCCACGGGAAGCAGCAACGATGTACAATAGGCGGTGGTGGTCTAGGGAAGCAACAACAACATATAACAAGGTTACGTGGAGACTAGGGCTGAAGCAATAGCCTTGGTGGTGACCTAATTAAGCAACAACACCCTCGTTGGTGTCCTAATTAAGCAGCAACACCCTGCTAGTGGTCATAGGTAGCAATAACGGTTTGTTACAACCTTGCTAGTGGTCACGGGTAGCAACAACAGTCTGCTACAACCCTCATTGATGGTCACTATTGATAGCAACAATAGTTAGCAAGTCACCTACAACCACATCAACAGTCCTAGTGGTCACAGGTAGCAACAATAGTTCGTTACAACCCTGCTAGTGGTCATGGGTAGCAGTAGCAGTCTGCTACAACCCATGTTGATGGTCATGATTGGAAGCAGCAGCAGTTAGCAGGTCACCTACAGCAGCATCAATAGACTTGGTGGTCATGAGCAGCTAGAGTGGGATGCTACAGGTCGTTAGGGTTAGCTGCAGAAGGATGCTACAAGACTCAATAGTATCTCACACTCCACATGGAAACAACAAATGATAGCAACACTAAGCCTCCGAGGGCTACTTTGATTTTGGAAAATTTGTGTACATTCATCTCAGAATGTTGAGATCAGAACCGATTGATTTAGATTCAGATCAATATCAGTTAATCAGGTAAGCTTTGTATATAATGCATGCTATTTGCTTGAAGGAATGCTTGAATTTGTTTTTGAATAATGTGTAAATCTGGCTTTGCTGGGAGTGCCTAAAAACCCTAAACTTCTTGTGAAATGGTAGGTTGGGCTAATGAAAACCCCAACCTTGAATTTGCATTCTCTGGACCATGATCTTATCAATATTTTTACACACTTTACTATGGGCATGTGAACTGTTAGGTACATGGCATCAATTGGGCATGTGAACTGTAACCACATCTTTTATAGCAAATGTCTTGTCCATCTTGGTGATTCCTTTGGTATAAGAATACTTCAAATTTTGCTGGTATATTTGGAGCTTTAGATAAATGAAGTGCCACCTAAACAAATATTGTTTGAACTTTTATATATCATATGCTGGCCAATTTCTCCTTATCATAGATTCATAATTACCAATGAAATTTTTTCTTTCAAAGAAACAAGATGTTAATTTTGCATGAGCACATCCCCTCTGTTGGTTCCTGAAGCATCACATTCCACTTAAAAGAGCTATGAGATATGCTCAAATAATTGTTGGATGTAACCTTCTTCATGTGTTGTAATATGTCTTCTATTGCTTTTGCCATTTTAGTTGATCCTTGTTTGTAAGATCAGCAAAGAGTCTCATCAAGCTCCCAAATCTTGGATAGATCCCCTGTAGAAGTTGCACAACATCCAGAATCCCCTCAACTAGCTCACATTCTTTGAAGTGGGCCAGTCAATAATTGCCTGAGTGATATTAAAATTATTCCTATTTCCTTGACCAGTCTAGCTATCACAAGGTGCAACATAGAAAATCGTAAAAGCAATTCCATAGAGAAATACATTTAGTAACATATACTATTTAGTTTGCAGAAACCACTTCTAGATATTTTTGTACATGATAAAAATTTTACTTGAGAATTATTTTTCACCTTATTTTATATATATTTTTTCACATACAGTTTATACATAAATCGTATTTATGGGAATGCAAATGTTTTTTTCTTTATTATCAAAATTCAAGACCCAATCTAAACCACCATAAAGAATTAAGAAATGGTAGTTAACATTCAGAGCTGGCTTCTTGAATAGTTCATAAATTTCCAGCTTAAAATGGATAGTAAACTCCCAGATAACTTGAAATGGCCATTAATTGCCAAGGGATAAACAGCCTTGAAATTGGCAATACCACAATGAATTGAAAGGACAACTGAATAATATAAATATATTTAGTGGACATATATATCCTGCCAAGAAAGAATGTTCAAACTATAGGTATTAGGGACCAGTCAAATATTTTTTTAATCAGTGAAAAAGGTAGTTGTTTAGCAGCAGGGAATACTTTTGTCTTTTGTCTAGTTCTGTAATAGTTATAATACTTTCGTATAAATATCAATTGAATCAATGATGCCTTAGTTGTGCAAAGCACAATTTCTGTTTGGGAAATATTTATAATGTTTGCCTGATATCTTAAATCTCTTGATAAATAATATATCCATCTCTATAATATAGCTCATCCATAGCTAGCCACCTCCTTTGTGGTGATGTATAAGAAAATTATTTGGTTCTAGATTATTTACGTAGTGAAAAAGAACAAAAATGTTAGGTGGAAATCCCTTTCGGCTTGGAAGAGCCAAAAAATATTGAAAAGCATTTCACCTAACACCAAGCTGATTCGTAAACGGAGGTCAAATGTTTTGTAAAAGATGCAACAGAATTTATACAAAGTTGCAACATCACGGTTCATGTGAACATGGCTAATATCTAGGTTCTTAGCCATTTTTTTGTGTAAGAAAGTGATCAATAACAGTTTGCAACTATTGCCAAAGCCTAGTGATCAGTTTCTATTTGTTATAATTCCATTAACTTCTGTTTTTAGAAAATATGTTTACAGTAAAATAATTGACTGTGGATAGGTCAAAGAAGGATTTTATGGAATATTATTTTTTATTCCTCTTTTTATATGACCGTATGCTAGATGCTCCCTCTTTGAGAATCCTGCATGCAGAAATATTGATAATATTAACAAACACTAATGCCATCTATATAATCTTACATTTTATATGCACCATGTATCATCTAAAGCACATGCCATACAAATTGGCAGGGATATCCATCATAATTCATTCTATAATGCAATTTGAAAGGAAAATTGAAGATTGGGAAGGAAAATCGACAACATAATTTAGAAACTTCAGATTCGCGGTCTAGGACAACAAGATATTAACGTTTTCCAAATGGAAAAAATAACTATTCTATATCCCTCTTAGATTTATTTTCCATCTATGCCTTATGTCTAGTTGTAGCTCTAAAAGAGCCCCTCCAAAGTTCTAATCAATCAATATGTTTTTTTAATGTAAGAGTATTGCAAAAAGGATTGGTATTAGTCATTAAACAATGCCTTTTTTTCGAAGGATATTTTGGATGACCAATTGGTTCCATATTGACCTTATTCACTGGGTGTTTTACAAGCTGTTGAAAGGCTCTGTTCATCACTTGTTTTCTATTTTTTACAAGATCCTATTTTAGGGACAAAATTTCAATTTTCACATATTTGGATAAGAAGACAATCTATTTTAGTAAGACCTTAGTTTAATTAATTTTGATTTAGCATTAGTGAATTTAATTAAGATCCATTATTGCATGAGTTGGGAATTTCTTCCTAGTAGAAGGAATCTCAAATTTAGAGTGTTCATCTGGGTGCATGTCCATTTTCATTTAGTGGTGTTGACATGTCAAGAAGATTATCTCTTTAGGAGATTGATTAGTTGTCTAACTAATGAACTATAAAAATCAGTTTTAGATGGAAAACCAACTCATTAAATGTAGATCAAATTAGGGTTGATTCCTGGGATCCTAGTAGTCTATTTGAATCATGCTAGATTGATTTGTAAAGAGACAAATGGACCAATCTTCTTATGTTTTTAGTTTTCCGAGGTTAATATTCTTCAATTTTTAATCTTCTAGAGATGGAAATTGCTTTGGATTTGAAAATTATATAAAAGGATGCTTTCAATGGATTTCAGTTGTATTGTATTTTTCAACAAGTGATTCCATTTTTGAAGGATGGTATTGTTTCTAGTTGGGATGTCATGGATTAAATATGGGACTATGCTTTGAGGTAATTATTATCTTCCAAGCATTTGGAAGAAGGAATTATATGTATAATTTGCTAAACCACACATTGACTTGAATTTTGATCTCTAATATTTGGGTTATTTTATTAGAAATCTATCTTGGTGACTGTTTATGAGAACCATCCATTTGCTATATGGAAGTAATGGGTTTCAATATATTTAGGCCCTATCAGAATGGAAATTTTTATTGTAGCGGCAACTCAAAATGCTTTTATCTCAAGAATTCCTTGTACAATTGATAACTTTGGAAAACATTTATTACTAGAAGGCTATTTCAAGCTGTGAAAAAATTATTTCCTTTTACTCTAGAAACTTCTCTAAACTGAATCTGAATGTACTATGACTTTCATTTAGGTATTGCTAGTTTCACTTCTTTAGTCATGGTTTTTGGCTGAACAAAAAAGTGTAGTATATGTCACCAAAATAGAACTGGTGGAATTCATTAAGTATTTACATTTAGAAATAAGAGATTGCAAGCATATAAGATGCTTCTTTCTCTTTTATTCTAATATACCTATGAGACTTTTCCAATTCATATATAACTAGAAATATATTACTATCAAGCCATTTATCAATTGTATGTTATCTATAATGACACTAGTCCAATCCCTTGATATACATAATCCAAAAATTTCAAAATTACATAGGACATTTTTTATTGACAAACTTGTCTTAAAATCTTCACAAAAAATGATACCAAAAAACTGTGGGTTAAAACATTGATCTGGATTTTGGATGGTGATATTCTCTCTCCTTGGAGCTGCTATAAGAATAAAGTAGACTCTTTTTGCTTCCTACATCTATTCTTTGATGGAGATTTGGTGTCCATTTTATACTGAGTTGTGTATCAATGCTTCTACACAACAGGGGATGAGAGATGAACTCCTCAATAGGAATATATATTTTAATGGGTCATACCTTCTCTTCAAAATGGAAATGATTCCTTTTAGGTCACACCAAAATAAATGAGGCTCTTTCCAGGATTTAACATCCTCCACTATCAACATTACTTGTTAACTGAAAAGGATTGAAGGTTTATGAGTTGGGTGTTGTCTTCATGAAGGGTGCAATTCATGAAGACATCACTCGATTTTTTCTTCCAATTTGGTTTGGAAACATTCAAGAATTAAACTAATGGTAGGTAAGAATTGGACCCCAATACCATTCCTTGATACTATGCTGGCCTAAACTCCTTTTGACATGACTCCTATAGAAAGTAATCATTCAAAGAAGACAATTAAACAAAATTTATGACTTAATAGTCTGATGATTCATGACACTCTAGTCTCATTTTGATTTTTTTCTATTTGGTTGGTTGTATTTATTTTTAATATGTATTTCTCAGGTCAATATCTTCTAATTTATTTTTTCTCCACATTTCCAATTCTCCAGTTGTACCTTTTTTCCGTGCAACTGTACGCTCGTATGGATTCGTACAGATTTGTACAGATCTTCCCAAAAACTGCCTGGCTGCCCGATCTGCATCCTCACTATTTCCTGCTGCCCGTTCTTCTACCAGAAGCCCGTTGGGCAGGTTCAAGGGCTCCCTGTGGCACTTAGGGTCTATCAATTGACATCCCAAGGCCCTAAAGTGTCTGCCAACAGCTGCTACAACAAACTGTTAGTAACGTGCAACCCTCACAGATTGCCCTGAAGGCTTCCCAAGGGTCTGCTAGCAGTAAAACCCTACATGGGTGGCTTCCCTAGGGAAATGAAGAGAGGGCTGAGCCCTAAATAGTCTTCCTGTAAACAAAATGGAGCAGCCTTGAAGAAGAGGGGGTTTCTAAGAAGAAGGCAAGGATGACTGGAAAAATATGAATAAGGTTGCCCACAAAATTTTCTGAGAATGAATTGTTGATAAAAACCATAGCTGAGGGTTTGTTGAGGATGCCCTAGCTGAGGCAAGAAAACCATCTTCTTCAGTAGAAATAGCAGCTTCACCTATCAGAGAAAACTTGTATGTAATAATGAGAAGACTTGATATTCTTTTATAGTCTTCATTCACTTGTAAGTGGGCCAAAATTAGGAAAGATAAAAATAATAATATTTTAATCTTTTCCTAATTTCACTTTTACCTTCTTACCAAAAAGGTCTTATAGTGACTTTGAATTTTAACCAAAAAGTCCTTATTTATTTTTTACTTTTACTTCTGGTCCTTTTATGTAATCCAAAAGTCCTTATTTATTTTGACTTTTGACTTTAGCCTTTTTCCAAGTGCCCTTGTTGTCATTACCTGAACTGAATTGATCATTTTCTCATCTTTCTTATCAGATGATATCAGGGATGTAGAAAGCTTTTTCTTATTCTCACCTACCCCATGTGTCTTTTACCAATTTTCCTACCTATGTACTTCCCGCTGAATATCATGCTTCTTGGAAAAAGTCTCATAATGCAATTGAATAGATGTATCTTTTTGCATTTTCAAAATTTCCTGTGACTCGTCAGCTATCCAAAAGAAAAGAAAACCCGAGGAGGGTCATGGCAGGGAGCTCTTTTGCGACCAGGAAGCTAAGGTGTCAACAAATATTAAAGCTTTACAATTAGTTAAAGATAAAATGGGTTCAACCCCTAATAACATATTAAGGAATTTAGTGGTGTTAATACACTTTATGGATAATAATTATTGAATCAATTCATTCAAATTATGCAATATCCTTAACAAGAATGAAATTCCTTGTCTGGAAGAAAAGGAAATCGGGGGAGAGTTAAGGCAGGGAGCTCTTTTGTGACAAGGAGGGATTATGTTTTTACCTCTCCTTGGGAATTGGGTTCACCAGCTCATATTTTTTTTGAGGCGTCAGAAACTCCCAAAGCATTATAATTTAGGTAATGCTATTGGTGTCAAGTCCTTGCAATCTATTTACTATTAAGAGATTCAATGGTGATAATAGGGTTGATGAATAATAATTATAAAGGAAATTAATTCAAATTATGCAAGATCCTTGACATGGTTAAAGTTTTAAACCGATCAAGGACAATTTTGTCTAAATTAGGTGCTAGATATAATAATAATAATGTACATTTATGGATTTTCTTGCACATAAATAATATATTTTAGGCGCATGATTTTAGTTTGAGTACCAGTCATTATTCAATTATCAGAGCACTTCTGGGAGGAGAGGATTGTGCTTCCCTCTTCTCTAATAGTCACAGATTCAAGAAGCAGCAACAAGAGAGGAGGCAAATTGTTTGCTGAAGAAGAGGGCTGAATTTTTATGTCCAATTTCTAGCAATTAGAAGACAGTTCTTTGATGTCGAAAATTTCAGGTAAATCTATTTAATTTTCCAAGCCCTAATTTTATTGTTGTTTTCCAGCATGTCTTTTAATCTAGATAGGCCTGACCAGACCAATTGTGTGGAAGGGTTTTAGAGTTTGTTGACGGGCGTATTTGACTATGCCCGCAACGGGGGAAAACGACCCAGTTCGGGATCCTTAGGACAGGTTCCAAGCTGTTTCAAGTAGTCGTTCCCAACAGGTTTAGAGGCTCTGTTGGCCTGAGATCCTAATAGACTAATTAGTGCTACTGATTAGTGGGTGTTAATCTTATGATCACAAGAATTAAACTCAGATTTAAACTACTGTTATATGAGATTACTATAAACAGCTTGTTATATATATATACAGCGCAATTCATAAACAAAAGTTATATATTACAATTACTGTTAATGATATATACAAATACACAGTAATTACATGAAGGAATAAATTAAAAATGTTTTTGAAAGAAAGTATGTAATCAGACTAACAATTTTAATATCATGCAAGAAACGAGAATTAAATAAATCCTAAGTTCTAATCTAACACCTATCTCGATCGGAAGCAGGATTTAACTAAATCTGAATCTCAACACATACTGGTAAATACAATGTATGATAATATTTGCAGAATATTAAAGAAATTTAAAGACTGCACATTAATACACGCACCATCAACTACCATGTACCAATAATATAAATTATTGAATGTAGGAAATGTTATACCAATATAGCTGAAAAACAAGGCAGTGAATACTTAACAAATTATCTTCGCATAATTGATAAAAACAAATTATAACGAAAACATAAACATCAGAAACACAAATACCAGCAACTGAAAGATGTCATAAACGCAAACAAGTTTTAAAACTTAATAAACGTGAATCCAACATCACCAGTCCAAAACATCATGACGACTGGCAGCAAACCGCCAAGCAGCCCAACCAGTAAGAACTAGCAGTTCAGTATTTGCATTCCCTATAGTATCCCCCTCATCTACGTTGCCTATCAGTCTGTTAAATACATTTCTTTTTCCCATAATAGCATGCTTAAGATTCAAAAATAGATCTTCACGATCCCTAGCTAATCATTAAAAGAAAACGACAAGTGAAACCTGTCATGTTTCTTTTAACACATAATCGTTCACCTATCATATAGGATCATGAAACAAAACATGAGAACCTGTTAGACCAATTATCCAATCCTTGATTCGCTTCCAGAAATGCAGGGATTATACACATACTGTTATCCTCAAAATCAGGGGAATATATCTCCTCGTTAATATCTGCGATAAACAAGAAAAATATTCAGAATATATACAAATATATGGAACCGAATCATAAACCAATGATCTTAACAGAACAAATTACCTGAAATTCAGCAAATAGAACAACATGTCATCAACCACTATGTATTAACCGGGGCATTGAAAACCTGAATGTTTACTCCACTGGAGTGACTGGGCGAAGGTGTCTTAAACTGCATTAAAGCAATTTGAGCGTTAAGCTCGCGTAGCTTTTCTTCATTTCTTTCGTTTTCATCCTGTAGTTTAAGGACACGCCTTATAAGCTTGTTTTTATGGTTTTTTAATCGCAAAAGATTCTTGTCGCTGGCATCTATCTTTTCTTTCAAACCCTGATTATCAATTTTTAACAAATCTCTACTGGCAGATATTTCACTTATTTTCTTCTCCATTATACGGACTCTATCCAGTAGACATTTAACAAACATGGGGTGAATGGTTTCCCCGACTTCATGTAAAACAACCGAAGTCGCTTTGACCGAATTTTCCTTCATGACTGAATCAGTCACACAATCAACACGAGCCTCTGAGATTTCCTTATCCACAACTGGTGGAGTTTTAGACTCAGGCGTAATATCAACTTCAGGCTGGGCTGGCTGGGTCTTGATCGAAACAGAGGGGCTCTCAGAATTTTCTTGAACAGTCACCGGGTGACTTGGCTCAACCGAATCGGTCCTTAAAACAGGATAGATAATGTTATCATTTTCACGGGCAGACAGTGTAATCTCCTCATCGTCGATTACCACTGTCTCAACAGGAGTCTTATCGTTCTCAGACCTTTTCACAGTTTTGGCCCTGGCCATGCTTCGGGTCAATCTCCTACTTGGCTTAGGCTTAGGCACACTTCCCCGACGACTACCAATTTTGTCACTAGCGCTTGATGGCGTGACAGGTGACAAACTTGAACCCTTGGCGCGGCGACCAGTATGCAAAGGAGTGTGAGAAACGCTATCCACATTGACCGCGGGTGTCTCAGAGGGTTCCACATTCTTAGGCCTAGGGTCTGGTGTAGGTTGATTCGACGAAGCCGAACCCAAAACCCTATGCTTACCACAGTCGACAGGGTTACCAAACATACAATGGCAAAATTTCGAAAAGCCATTAACTTCTACAAATTGTTCCCAAGACCGACCCGATTTTGCCAATTCACTTTCGAACAAAATGCGAACCAGACCATGGTGAAATAAACTATGGCTTAAATACTTCGGCCCTTTTTTTATAGCATTTGACATTTTAAACAAGCTGTGCAAGAGGTAATAGGGAAGATTAATTTGAAACCCTATAAAAACTGCCATTAAACGAAGGTGATACACATAAGCCGATGACAGTCGACCCTCACAGGTAAGATATCTATGAATTAAATCGAGAACAGGTCTCCATTCCTTACGAAAATACTTACGTGCGACACCGGCGCGAAACGAGACCTCCTGTGTTGGGTTTTTCAGCAAGATGCGCCACTCTGTGATTTCCATTTTTTTGGTATTTAAACCATTTCTGCCCTGTCAAAGGCAGACCAGTCGCATGGGCGACAGACCTTTCATCCACCCTGAAACACAAATCACCTATCTCGACCTGATAGTTCACCAATGACATGGCGAAAACCCGGGTAACCTCCGGATTTGAATCGGAAAACTTCCGCAGGAAATGCAACAATCCTACCTCCTTGACCTTGTGTAACAAATCAGAGTTTGACTCCAACAGGGTTAATTCATGGGGCTCGATTCGTATAACAGGAGCCATCCCTCTCAACCTGCGGGCAAGACAATGCGCACAGCAAACCTGCCACCAGAAAATTAGTGACAGAGACGCGGACCGAGATCACTTAGACCCAAAACTTGGCAACTGTAAACAATACAGGGAAAGAAATACATTTGGGCGCAGGTGAAACCCCTGTAAGCTCAACACGGGCGGAGCCATCATAGTTCGAAATGGAAAGCAATAATGATGGCCGAAATGTTAAAACCTGATTCTATCATAATCTCTTCCAACTTAAATGACCAGGGTGGATGAGTTATACGCATGACAGACGTTCCAATAACCAACCGCCACGACCAAACTTACGTACAGAGACTGAGACGTGGAGGGAAGAGGCGTATGAGTGGCATCATTGCACTCTAAATTTCCCAGGAGTGTGACTCGTGCCAGAGATTTCACGCATCGTGCATTCAGTTCTATCTCAAAGGTGGCGAACGATAACAAAATCCGACCGATACCTTTAGCAATCAATTTATCTGACTTACCCCGATTCATATCTTGACAAACATTGGATAAACCCAAGAATCATACATTTATGTTAAATCAACCCTCGTTAACCACCATTGTATTGTTGCTAGACGAAGGTTATGAACATGATATCATAACATATTCTTAAACCTGTAATAGGACATATCCAATGTAATGTTTGTTAAAGCGTGGACTAGTAAGTTTACATTATATCCACAAATTCTGATTAATACTCCTAGGGATAATATCGACCAACTCATAACTCAAAAACCATTGAAATCATTGTTCTAAGGTTGCTCATGAAATTTATTCAATTGGAATGCAGTATTTCGATAAATCAGTATCTAGAGAAAAATCCACCATTCAGTAGCTAAGTTTATCCCTTCTAAACTTAAGACATTTCATCAAACAAAATGGGATTTTGTTTGATGCAATAATGATTTTAGAAGGCTGTTGAGCAGGTGCACAACAAATGGCGACTAGCTGGATGAAACAGTTATCTCTGCATATTTACCTGAAATCATGCAAGCAAAGCAATTCAGTCCTTAAAATCAGTCATTAAACAACACTGCTTTTACATTTCAACCAGATTCAAAGATCTCATAATCATAAACATTACCAGCAAATTACAGGTTAAGAGATTTATTTGACAATAATCATATTTCTGACAAAATTCAGTCTAGGAGAGAAGAACAGTGGATGATTCAGCCTTAAAGATAAATTCTCAATACCATAAGCATGGCCCTGCTGCCAGCCGGCGTTCATAGCCGCAGCAGGGTTACTTCAAAACCACAAAATACCAGTATCCAACCTGCTAGTGAAAAGTTTACCATTCTGGGCAACATAAACTGTTACAATTATTTTCTTTTGTCTCTTGTATATTTCTTGAGTCATGAAGGCCATGATTCAGGCTTGGTAACCTGATGGTAATCATGTCAGTCACTGGTCTACATATCAGTAAAATGAACCG
Organism: Pseudotsuga menziesii; assembly: GCA_001517045.1. Taxonomy (NCBI): domain Eukaryota; kingdom Viridiplantae; phylum Streptophyta; class Pinopsida; order Pinales; family Pinaceae; genus Pseudotsuga; species Pseudotsuga menziesii. Next base: position 4,342 of record LPNX010198700.1, on the reverse strand, counting down.
GCTCGTGATGAGACCTTTCACCCCTCAGAGTTTTATGACTAAGGGTCATTGCCCAGGCTTGGTAACCAGAGATGACAATGTTACTGGATGTAAGCTTATGAACCTGAATAGACCGGCTCATCACGAGACCTTCTGTCCTTTAGACGCCTTTTAAAAATTTTCCAGTTTATCATTACCCAGAACGTAATTAAAGTTAACCTCCAAAGGGGATTACTTAGCAGGTAGGGAGGCGATTCTGCTCCTCTCTATGAGGGGGTATGGCGTAAGAGATTAAATAGATGACCTTACCAAAAACCTCTTTAATCTCCTTAGGCTGAATTTTGCAGATACTGATTTGCGGAGTTCATATGCATTAAAGATTACTGGTAACATCCAAGACTATGGAATTCCCTTTCTGTGTGAACAGTAAAATAGAATGACCCTTTTCAGAGAGATAATACCTTGATGCATGATTCTCATATTGATTTCAGAAATTAAGTTCAGTCATCAGCTTTGAGTTTTAGTGAACATACCAAGTTTGGGCCACAAAAGCAAAGCAGAACAATGAAAAGAAAAATATACACAAACCCAAAACAAATCAAATCATTCAAACAAGCATTGCACACCAATAATATATACAATATGACCCCTTGAGGAGGATCAACAGAAATATCTCTTGATTAAGTGACCATTCACTGGAAGGTCATCAATCTCACCTTCCAGTGTTTGCAGCCTGAAAGTGCTGGGACCAAGCTTTTCTGTAATAATGAATGGTCCTAGCCACAAACGCTGAAATTTTGTATGTTTTCCCTTATCTTCATGTTCCTTATCCCATCTTAAAACTAAATCACCCACTTCCAGCTCTCGATTGACTGATTTATTAAGGTCAAACCAACGTTTCACAGTCTGTTGATGTTTGTCAAATTTTTTCCTAGCCTCTTCCCTATCTTCTTCGAGTTTCTGTAACGTATTAATTCGCTGCTCCATGGCAGAGCAGGGTATTTCCTGTACTGATTGAGCAAGTTGTAAGGAAGGCAGGAAAAGATGAGTGGGTAAAATGGCCTCCTTGCCATATACTAGGAAAAATGGAGAATTTCCTACAGCAGCCTTAGGGGTTACCCTGTCAGCCCACAAAGCGTTTGACAAGGCAGTATGCCAATCTCTGTGATGGTTAGCTACCGTACGTTTAAGGATCTTGATCAAATTTTTATTTGATAATTCTGCCAGCCCGTTACCCTGTGGGTAGTAGTTAGCAGAATATTTTAACTTTATTCCTTTTTCTAATGCGTACTCAGTCAATTTCAGGGAAGAAAAATAAGAAGCGTTATCAAATATTAAAGACTCAGGCACGCCAAATCTAGTAATGATAAAGGAATCAAGGAAAGCTATCACCTGATCTGAATTGACTATTCGTAATGGGATGGCTTCGACCCATCAAGTGAAGTAGTCCATAGCCGTAAGAATATATTTATGCTGCTGCGAAGAGGCTAGAGAAATTGGGCCGACAATATCCAGACCCCATTGCTGAAATGGAACCTCGACAATAACTGGTTGGAGGGGTAATCCAGCCTTTTTCAGCCTGCCTCCTGTCCTTTGGCACTCCTGACACTTTCTAACGAATGCATACGCATCTTTAAATAATGTGGGCCAGTAGTACCCCGCTTTAAGTATTTTATGGGCAGTAGTTTCACCACTGAAATTTCCTATTGCTGGACCTGCATGCAATTGAGATAAGATGTTATTAACCTCATCCTTCTCTAGGCAACGAAGAAATACTCCTTCAAAATTTTTTCTAAACAAGATATTATCAATGAGCTGGTAAGGTATAAATTTGAGTCTTAAAGCCCTTTTATGACGTGGGTCTAGATGTTCGGGAGCAGTCCCATGTAATAAAAAGAACTTAATATCCTCATACCAAGAATCAGGAGGAATAGAGATCGGAAAGACTTCCCTTTCGAACAAAGAGAGGTCACTGAAGAAATGCAGATCTGTCTCAGCAGTATCTGGATGGCCAGCTGCTAGCTTACAGAGACCCTGTCCCCGGACAATCTTCAATGGTCTTATTTCCAGGTCGTATTCCTGAAGTGCGGTGACCCAATGTGCTCATTTCTCACCAAGATCCTTCTGTACCAAAAGATTCCTCACTACAAAATACGGTACAACGACCTTGGTGTGGGATTTCAGTAAGTATGGCCTGAAATGTTTAACCGCTTTGAAAACAGCAAAAGATTGCTTATCCACTTCCGGGTAATTCAGTTCTGCACCATTCAGACCAGAACTAGTGAAAGCAATAGGATCCTCGTTATTTTCTCGATTTTTCTGTGTCACCACAGCAGCATAAGACAAATCAGAAGCAAAAGTATATAAAATGAATGGTTTTGAAAAATCTGGGCTAGTGAGAGTTGGGGCTTCAGCGATAGCTTTTAAAATGTCACGAAAAGATTGTTTTTCATCAGCATTCCATTTAAACTCAACATCTTTTCTAATCATCTTCTGTAATGGCCTCACGATTTCCATGTAGCCGGGAATGAATCTAGAAACAAAATTTATTTTTCCAAGAAAGGACTGCATAGACTTTTTCGAGTGAGGCATCGGAATCAGAGATATGGCGTGAGTACGTTCCGGGTCAATATTAATGCCCTGTTTAGACACAACAAAACCCAGCAACTTACCTTCGGTGACTGAAAAGATAGATTTCTTAGGATTTAGCGAAATCCCGTACTTCCTGCAGCGCTCGAACACTCGCCTGAGATGGGTTAAATGATCAGTCCTATCTTTAGAAAAAACAGTAACATCATCGAGATAAATCACAACAAACTTACCAATCAGCCCTCTGAAAGCGATATCCATCGCTCTCTGGAACGTTGCACCAGCATTTATGAGACCAAAAGGCATCTTTCTGTAAGCATAGGTTCCCCATGGTGTCCTAAAAGTTGTTTTCAATTGGTCAGCTTTGGATACCAACACTTGATTGTATCCTAAAAAGCCGTCCAATAGCGAAAACATCTCAGATCCAGAGACTTGTTGCAAGATTTTCTCCATCGTAGGAACAGGATAATTGTCCTTGTCAGAAACCTTGTTCAGGTTTCGGAAGTCGACACACAATCTAATATCACCGTTTTTTTTTCCTTACAGGTACCAGATTTGCTACCCATTGGGCATGCCGAACAGGAAAAATTATCCTAGCAGCAAGGAGTTTATTTAACTCCTTCTTGACAACTGGTTCTAGGCTGGGATGCATCTTCCTCAATTTTTGTTGAAAAGGATTAGCCTCTGGTTTCATAGGAATGACATGTTGCATGATATTAGGATCAAATGTTTTCAAGTCATCATAGGTCCATGCAAATATGTATTTGAATTCCCTAAAGAGTTTAATAAAGGATGTTCGTTCTTGAGCAATACAAGTGCTGCCCAAATTTACAGATTGAGGGATTTGCTCTGTTCCTAGATTAACAATATCAGATTGCATGATGGAGCTATTAGTTTTAGTATTTTTTGGAGCTTTGAATTTGTCCCTTAAGTCGTAAAACTTTTCAAGCTTGATTACTGACCTGGGAAGAGGCCTAACCTGATCAAGGGACTCTTGAACAGAACAAGGCTTGGGGATTACCGCAAAATTAAGCAGATCTTCATCGTGGGTCCTTTCATCACAGACTGCATCCCTGAAGGTATCCTTAAGAGTCAGAAAGTCGATTAATTGTTGGTCGTCATCAAAGACTCTCCAATTTGTAATGTTGTCAGGAATAGAAGGTCTGAATAGCAATTCAACCGAGAAAGCATCAGTAAGGATCCCTTCAGAGGGGATCAATCTTGAAGCTACATTAGCCAAAAGATCAGCTTCCTGATTTAAATAGCGAGGAATGGAGCTTATATTAAATGCTTCAAATGCCAACAGCAAATTCCATACCTCAGTTTGGTAGTTTCTCAAGTGTCCTGCTATGCAGTGTATGGTATTACGTACCTGACGAACAACGATTTCGGAATCTCCTAAGACTACCAAGGCTTTGGCTCCCAAATCAATCGCTTTCTTCAGCCCTTGTATGAGGGCTTCATACTCAGCGACGTTGTTTGTGCAATCAAACTCTAATCTGCAAGCAATGAAATACCTTTTTCCACATGGGTCAATCAGCAAACACCCTGCACCGGCACCTTCTTTTGACTTGGAACCATCAACGTAAAGAGACCACAAACCGTCATTGAGGTCTAAATGTGATGTATCCGAGACTGATATCTCAGCTGGAACTTGTGTAAAATGACAGACTTCAGACTGCTGATTTAAATCAGGAATTTCTGAAACTTCAGCTTCTAAATTGCCAAAGAATGAGTCAACCATATAATTACCCAATATGGTATCGGTGAACAG
>LPNX010198694.1:634347-655271 GCA_001517045.1 Pseudotsuga menziesii | reverse complement strand
CTCAAAATTTTACAAAAATAAAAATATAAGGGGGAATTTGCAATAGATTCCAACCCTTGATTGTTCTCCTTTTTAATCCATTGGATCTTATTGAGTTTGCATTGATGAGTCCCAGTTGAAATTCAAAATGTGTTGGAAAGGTCACTCCTAAGGCTAAGTCATTTATAAAAATTTATTATTTTAAGTTCTAAAAAAGGGCATTCTTATTTTAGATTTTTTTAAAAATATACCACAAGCTCAAAAAGAAAGTCCCTTATGCACTCTCTCTCTCTCTCTCTCTCTCTCTCTCTATATATATATATATATATATATAAGATTTTTAAATTCTTTAATAAACGAAAAGTACTCTTCCCAGCCAAAAATTTGCATGGATCGCTTGTCCTAGTGTGGGGCCGCAGGAGACTTTGTCAATCATAATTCATAATTCCTATTCCGATCTTTACTCCACACCAAATCATCTTCAGTCCCAACTCCGTGAAACATTTGATTACGCAAATTTCGCTAAATTTGCAAGAGGCGTGTAGAAGCAAAACTGCTGGCCGAAACTCCACGAAGGATCATTTTATCTCAATCCTCCATTCTTACACGTCGCTGACCACCAGCACAAACCCTAAAGAAAACACAATTGCTTGCTTGGAACGGCCGCATTCTGTTTTTGTTACAAACCCTAAGGGTTATAATTGGACTCGTTAGGTACTCAATTAAACCCCATGTGTCCTAATTTGGCCGGTTGCGTCCTTGTTTCTTTTCTTCTTGAACCCTAGCAGGCCAGGCTCTTTCTTTAGAGCATTCTCTGGCTGGCTAGTTAACCCTAAACTGTGCACAAAAGCGAAATACCGTGTCATGAAAGTTCCAGAGAAGTAGGTCAACAGAACAATTTCTTGCATTCCATGCACACGTGTCATATTCATATTCAGATCCAATTAATTAAAGAGTCTTAGCTTTTACATTCTTGTCGGTCAATTTAGTTGGTAGCTGTTTCCTTAGCCAATAATTAACATTTTCCCCGATGTTACATGGCAACTTACATATTCGTTTGTGCCAAACCATGGCCCTGCGACAATTTGTTTTTTCGACATCCAAACAAATTCAGGTAACAGAATCTACTGGTATGTACCATGCGCTTCCCGTGTTTGCTTGATGACGAGGAACTAACAATTCCATAAAGTTGTCGCTGTTTCAATATCTCTGGGAGAACTAGATCAACGTCTGCTAATTCCATCAGTTATGATTCACAGCCATGCCATCCCTGGAAGAGCTCATTCCCTCAAAAGAAGACAGAGATTTTCAACCCTGTAAGTTTTGTGTATAATTTGGGTGGAAAAATATGAACTAGAATCATAGAAAAATGTTGAAAGGTCAAATCGTAAAATGACGATTGTGTTCAAGAAGCCTTGAATTCTGTTGATTTCCTATTTATGCTAGTCTATAAAAAAAACTTGCATATTTGTATAACATTATAAATTTATAATAAAATATAAATAAACTATTCTCACAACAATGATATTAATTTATAGTCTTATAAGGTATTATTTCTCATTTCCTATTTATGCTAGTCTATATAGAAACTTGCATATTTTTATAACATAAGTCAAGAATATTACTAGAAGTATGTAAGGAAGCTTGAATATGCTTGTTTTATGCTACATTGCAATAACCTATATCGTATTTAAATGGACATTTTTTAATTCATTTTTGTTTTAATTTCTTTCAAATTGTAATTATATTTGTTTTATCATATATTTTTATATCAAAATTATCCTATTGCTATATATTTTCAATCTCTTCTTAGGAAGCAGGTACTAAGCAACTTTGTTGCTTATTCCACTTGTTTGAGTTGCTCCCATTAATGTATTTTTAAGGTAATAATAAGCATGAAAACTCTTTAGAAGATCTCCGTGTTATATTATGAAAATTTTCATAATATCTTTAGAAGATCTCCGTGCATAAGATATTATTAATGATATCTTAAAATTCATTTAAACTTAATATCAAAGGCAAGTGCATTTTTCATTATTTACCTGCATTTTTTATGATGCGTATTTTATATTTTACAAGGTGTTGTACGTGTTATACAAAATATTATGCAACATGTTGTATTTCAACATAAAATATGCAAGTTATATTTTATAAAAAATACACGTTATATTTTAAACATTAAAAAAAATACATTAAATACTAAAAAAAATCATATTCATTACCTTGGAGTGTACTCTCAATTGTTGGTAATTGTAAATTTAAAGTTTAATATAATATATATGTTGTAAATTTATAATTTAATTTAATTTATACATTATAAAATTATGTAATAAGTTTAGATTATGTAAATATTAGTGTGTTGTTTAGTTATTAGATTGAGATTATTCATTAATATTGTGTAATTATAGATGTTTAGTATTTTATAATCAACTTTATTGTATTTATTTTAACAATTACTAAATTGTATTAACTATATTGCATTGATTTCAACAAATTGCTACATTTAGTTACGTGATGCATTGATTTCATCAATAAGTAAATTGAATTAACATTATTGCATTGATTTCAACAAATTACTACATTTAGTGACATGCTATGCATTGATTTAGCAATAAGTATATTGAATTAATACTATTGCATTGATTTCAACAAATTACTACATTCCATTATTTATGATGCATTGATTTTAGCAATTAGTAAATTGAATTAACACTATAGCATTGATTTCAATAAATCCTACATTTAGTTACATGTGATTCATTGATTTCAACAAATTACTACATTTAGTTACGTGCAGTGCATTGATTTCAACAATCAACAAGTAGTAAATTGATTTAACACTATTGCATTGATTTCAACAATCAACAAGTAGTAAATTGATTTAACACTATTGCATTGATTTCAACAAATTACTATATTCAATTTCCTGTGATGCATTGACTTCAGTGATTAGTACATAAAATTCAACAATTAATTTCACATTTTAACCTAACATATTGTTATGAACCTCACTTTAATTGCGGACCCCTCCATAGTTGTCAAAATGACCATCTTTGGGAAAGCCATAAAAGGTTACAAGTTAGATCCTCTCTGCTCACATCCAAGAATAAATACATAAAGATACACTTATTTTAGGTCTTTCAAATCAACAAGATGGAAGCACATCTAAGGGAAAACAATGCCACCAAACTAAACAAAAGGATATTAAAAAAATAGGGCTTTATAAACTTGCTTTATCTGCAAAGGTTTAATGCATTTGATGAAATATTAACAAGTGGAGTCTCATTAACACCTGATCCAATGTAGCAACAAGCTTCTTAAATACAAAGGAAAGCAACATTCAACCCACATTACCCACACCATGTCTCATATCATGGTAAATTGCAATTTTCAAATCTCCTTGTCTCTAGAGGAGCATTTGAGGAGTAATAAATTTTGTAAAACCCCCATAATTAATTATTATTATTAATTCTACTAGAAATATTTTAGTACTCTTTTATTATTTTTGACAGAAAAGTCAAGAATAAAAAATTTTGTAATCAAATTTTTTTTATTTAATAAAATATGTCGAAGGGGGACAATAGTGGATATAGCTGTTGAAGAGTGTTTGCTGACCCATAAGAGGAAAATGACAAGTGTCAAAAACCATTGAGTGAGAACTCAAAATGTAGGAGGCATCATTCCTAAAAATCAGGTCACAACTCCTAGTTGAGTGCTAAAGAGAAGGAAGCTCATAAATGACCAAGTCCTAGGAAAAATACTATAATTTAGTATGTCCATAAGCAACATGAGACTAACATTGGATGAGGATTAAACATCTGTGAAATACAAGAGATGGAACATTGATATTTTTCCCTTGTGGCTCAATGAACAGGATCTGGAGCAAGTAAATTGGTTGCTCTGGGAGTTGGTTGGGAGGAACATCATCTCCACTCTTGTTTTCCTAGCGTTGGTGCCAGGTTTCTATATACATTTTTAGAAAATATTTCCCTAGATCTGTAGTAGGTAAACTCTATTTGTTTCGACTAATCTATTTCTGTTATTTTTGAATTCTGCGCTAATAGAGTAAATTCAGTTAGTTTCCTGAGAGATACCCATATTCAACTGTATATTCCCTAGATGCATTGTTTCCTAGATATATTTATATTCTATATTTTGAAATCAAGTTAGCAACTGAAATTACAAATAGATTCCAATTTCTGTTATTGTATAGATTCAACCTAGTGCCTCTCCTTGAAGAGCACCGGTCTTGTTTGTAAAACAGAAGGATGAAACACTAATATTATGCATAGATTATCGAAAATTAAATAAGATTACTATTAAGAACTGATACCCACTCCCCTGAATAGATGATATGTTTGATCAATTCCACAGAGCAACTATATTTTCGAAGATAGAATTAAGGTCAGGTTATCATAAGGTATGAATAAAATACAAGTTATCATCAAGTACGAATAAAAGATGAAGATATATTTAAAACAACATTTAGGACCCATTACGGTCACTACAATTTTTTAATAATTCCTTTTGGGTTAACAAACACACTTGCTGCGTTCATGTGTTTAATGAACAACATCTTAAGAAACTATTTAGATAAATTGTTGGTTGTCTTCATTGACGACATACTAATCTACTCTAAAAAAGAATAGGAACGTGAAGAACATTTAAAAATAGTTTTGCAAGTACTAAGATAACAACAACTTAACGTAAAATTTAGTAAGTATGACTTCTTTAAATATAGGATTCAGTACCTTAGACACATAGTGTCCAAGGATGGAATCTCATTCAATCCAGACAAAGTAAATACCATCATGGAATGTTCGATTCCTAAGAACATATCTGATATCAGATCACTTATTATCATCCCCAAATAGATGGTCAAACTAAGGTGGTCAAAAAATTCTTGGAAACATATGATGTTTTGTAGTGGACCAACAACACCAATGGGTTGAATGGATACCTCTTTCAAAATGGTGGTACAACATCACCTATCATAGTTCTACCAAAATTTCCCATATAAAGTTTTTTGTTTCTGAAAACCTCCTTAATTTGCTTCATATTTACTGAACACATCCAAGGTTCAATATGTTGATCACACACTAAAGCAATGATTCTTTACACACTTAAGGTAAAATTTTGTTTTGAAATTAAATGAAGCAATAGGTTGATTAACATCACTTTAATATTTATTAGGAACAAGGGAGTTTAGGCGTTCCTTCATATCCCACCCTTTAAGTCAAACTCTCTTAAATATAAGGGCTCCTATTAAGTATCTAGTGCCAAATATCCACTAACCCTATTAAAAAATTCAATGCATTGAACATGTTTCTTATCAATTAATTTTTTCTATCCAGTCCAATATTCACCTATTATTTCATGTGTCTTGTTTAAACAAGGATTTGAGGTAATATTGTTTAGTTTAGACTAACATTTGTAACTTGATTAAAGGAGTTCCACTTGATTACAACCGAAGGTAGTAATAGACACAAGAGAATGTCGACTTGGCTAGATTAGAATTTGAGAATTCCTCATATAGTAGAATAACATCAATTTTATATCAATTCCACACCTCTAACCTTAATGATGACATTTCTTTTGAAGGGGGAGGGAATGTTCTTAACATCTCTACTTTGCAGTACTTATGAATTATTAAATTAATGTACAAGGGATATTTCTTTGAATAAGGTCCATTAGATAGTTAGTGGGTAGTTACTAAATGTAAAAGGGCCTTAATCATTGATTAAGTCTCAAAACGTGGTTGGTATTCATTAAGAATGACATCACAAATAGTTAGTGTTTTTATAGAGATAAACTATTTATATATATAGTAGGGAAGTATTTTTTATTCAAGTGTTTTCATGGTATTGCAGCTCTACTCAATTGCAGGTATACCCTTAGAAGAGGCCCATTAACATTTTTATTGATTTCCTAGATTTTTAATACAAGGGTTATATTTTGTAGGTTATGTTAGAAAAATAAAAATAGAAGCAAACAAACATCACAATGCGATTTATGTGGAAACTTGTTGTGCACAAGTAAAATAATAGGGAAATGACAAAAATACTTACAATGCTTTCTCTCTTGTGATACAATTCTAGGGGTCACTTCCTTTTTATACAATACATAAAAGGGTTCCAAAAGGAACCAAAATACACTAGAAGTTTCTATACATTTTTTTCTTGGGGGATTTTCTCTCAAACTCGTGGTCACAAGGTCTTAAACCTTGCACCCATGGGTGGGGGTTGGGGGGTTTCTCCCACCCATGACCCCCTATTGTTCTTGATGCATACAAATTTCATGTGGGGATAGTTGTGTACCTTTCCACGGGAAAATATTAGAGATCTATATGTCATACTCCACCTCATAATAGATTCTATATAACTACTTATTTTATTTCTAGTTTAGTTTATATTTATTTAATAATTACTATTTATGCTAGTTTAATACATTACAATAGGTTACACATCCTTTCTTTTTAGATACTAGGAAATATTTATAATCCATATCTAAGGTCTACTTGATATATTTCAAAAAAAACAACTTAGAGGCTAATGACATAGGAAGCCTATATTGGATGAGGCCAGACCCATATAGACCAATGATGGTAAAATGTTTTCCTAGGAACAAATATCCTCTTGTTACTTCAATACCCACTTGTAGATAAGACCTGATCTCAATTTGCATCATGATGTGCATCTTATCATTAATAATGGAAGGTACAACATACATGAATTCACTAACATAAGACATGAAACCTTTCATATTTGGGTCCACTCTAATCATGAGTAACCAGTGGATGCACTGGTTATCTCCATAAGTATTCACTCTTTCCATCCTAAAATGTGCAAAATAAGTTATCTCATGGAAGATCTATAAACATATAATGTAGGAAGAAAATCAAGATTTTCTATCAATCTTAAAATGTGCTAATTATTCACTCATTTCCATGGTGATAGCCTTTGCATGTTTCAAAGTTGGGACCTTGTCCATTGGGTCATGAAAGAGGTGCAAAATGACCATCATATGTATTAGGTATTTCCATATTTTGGTCATTGTGGCATCCTAGGATGAAAATGAAATTAACAGTAGTGTCTTGGATCCACCTAAGGAATTATTTGTCTTCATATGGAGGGGGTATGCCATGTAGGGGGAGGTTTTTATGTCATAAGTTATTATGTAAATTGGTCCTTTGTGTTTCATTTAGGAAGACATATTAGTTTCTCTAAATTTCTTGACACAAGGTATGGGAACTAGTCTTTGTCCCTAGCATTATAGCTTGTCTTTGGTAGTGGCAAGAAAGATGATTTTTGATACGTTTGTAGACATTATGGAGGCTTTGTTGGGATCATAGCTTTGTGTAAAGAAGGAAACCAAATGAGGGAGCATGAGGACATCATGGATAAAATTATGGTACAAAATCAAAGACTAATGTGTGGTTACCTTAGACCTATTTATGAAATGACTGTAGCCATACTCTTTAATTATTTTAACAAACACAAATTTTAACAAGGGGATTACTATCTAGGTAATATTATCAAATAAATAACATGGATAGGACAATGAGGTGTTTCTCAAGTTTGAAATTACACTAAAATTTTGGGTAGAGGAAAATTTAGAATTATAATTATATTTCTTAGCTCTAGGCATGGGTGGGTTCTTATTTCATAATTTAAGATTTAAGTAGATAGGATGATAGATGACTTTTTTCATGTAGAAAGTGTTGGTGGGTTTAATTGTCTAATTGAATAAACAACTAAACTTCCAGAACATAAATTATTAACCCGAGGAAGTCTTTTATTTCAAAGCGATCGTGCAAGATCTATGCAAGCACAATTTCTACCTGACACTGTTGATCTATTGGTATGAAATTGAAACTCTGTGTAAACTAGATCACACCTTCTTGAGAAGAAATTAAACCTAAAACCTATTCATGAAACCAAACTATAAATATAATCACACTTAAAAAAAAATCAATTCTTATGAAGCAATATCTAATTGCATGAATCTAAAAGAAGTGTTGTGTTGGCCAATGATCTATCAAACGAATTAACAACAAAAAAACTATGACAAATCTAATGAATGAAAGCATACAAATATGATAAATCTAATGAATGAAATAATAAGAAAATATAAACAAGAACACACTTACAATCAACACTATAAGAATCTTCTTAGGGAAGAGGGCCCTTCCTCCACTGAGCAAAGTTGGATCTCCACAATGAAAGTCTACAACTCCAGAATTAAGAAACTATCAACATATATTATCAGAATGTAACTATTACAAAAATTTGGATAAAATCCTACAGCATAACATTGCTTTATCTCTTCCCCATTTTCTCATGATATTGATTACATGTTTATACATAAAATTCTCTCAGGAGAATGAGAAACTGAATCCCCAACCTCATTTGTTTCAATAATTTGGAAAACCGGCCATAACTACAAATCTGGAAAATACCCTCTCGAAGAACCACTTGTATATCTCAAACTGTATATTTGTTTAGAAATTTCCTCAAGAGTGAGGTAAATGATTTTGTTATGCACAAAACCCATGTCCAGTATTTGTGAGATTCTTTTCCATCGGCCCGCAAATCGATATGTGAATCAATGTGTTCTTATCTGGCATGTGTTTTTGGTTAAATTCGTTTGATCATGAGCTGGAGGCTTGAAACATGAGTGTTGATGTTGTTAATATAAAAAACTCTCCATAAACCATAATCAGTAAAAATATGCATACTAGTCTTCAATTCATTAAAAATAAAGGAATATAATCATGATTAACCACTAAACCATCAATGGAAGTAACATGATAATTTGTGGGCAGTTACATCAATGGATGGAAGATGGAATGATAAATGAATAATAATATGAAGAAGATAGATGCAATATATGTAGATAGGTGATGAAAATATGGACAAATACGTGACCCAACAGAAAGGTAGGATCAATTTTCCAATTTGAGAAAATGGTTTCAATGCTGTATGATTGTGATAGTTTGGATGATTAGATTGTATTTTATCACAATATTCATATTTGATAGAGTTTAAATTCTACACATAAAATTTCTTCAAATGAAAAGTGAAAATGATCCATTTACTTCATTTTAAATCCTTACATTTTGCAAAATTGTAGCTTTTAAATATGGGACTTCACATTTAGTGGAAATGTAGTAGAAAAACCATTTTTTTTGAAATGGAAATTCCATGTGGTAGTTTTTTAATTATAATTGGAGATTTAAAAAAAGGGTAATCTTACTTTCCATTTGCTGTTTCCTATTCCTTTAGCATCATAATTCTTATAATACATTGAGAAACCACCATCATCGACATTTTGGCCATCCAAATGTCTATAATGGTGTAATTGTGGAAAACTCATAATAGAGTGGACACCCTTTTCTGTAATACTTCGAAAATCTGTGCAAATTAATCAAATCCGTTGATTTAGATTTGTAGGAATGATCCTATCCATTCTTGGCAAGTTAGGTTTGTTTGAATTAAAAAATTATAAAGTACCCTAGATCAATATGGAATATCAATCTCTTTTGATGGGTGAAATATATGCCATTTGTGAAAAGTTTCTGATCAAAGCTTCCTACCCCTCATATTTATACAAATCATTCTTAGATGTATATATAATCATGAGACAACATTTCTAAATGTTCGTGATAGATTAGAGGCCCAATTTCTCAATGGTATTATTAAATTTATAGACGAACTTAAGTTGCTGATCCTTATGCAATAAATGAAACCTTAATCATTTGTGGAAAAGGATATTTAGTTAAGATACAATCCTGTAGGGATTGAAAATCACTTTTCATTGTAGATCTCTCTTATTGCATGAAAGTTGAGATTCATTTACCCCAAAAAAATTCCTATTGTTTAGTTTTCAACTAAGAATCTCTTTTGGACCTTACGAAGAAAGTGGAAAAACATGAATGCTTGAGGAACCAATGTATGGTTAACAATACTTGATTAGAATGATTTGTAGGAGAGGAAGTAAGGGATTTGGTAGAAAAACATTTATTTTCACTCTATCCAATGTATAGAAGTATATTTGGATGCTTTTTCATTTACCTCAAGGTTCCTAAGGAAAATTTTTGGGTGAGTGTCCTAGTGGGACAACATTTACCATCATCAAACCTCCTAGTCAACTAAGGTCATTCATGGTTATTGTCACTTGTTCATTTGTGTCATCTATATGATATTAGTACATATAATTAGGTTTAATAATTTGTTTCTACACTTTCTAACATGAGATCAACACTTTTAAATGAGTTGATAGTGAAAAGGATATTCTATAGTTCTAGAAGCAATTTAAATATGTCATAGATAGGCATATTAGAAGAGAATAATAATACAAATAGATTATTATTGTTATTATTATTAATCTCTCTCTCTTTCTCTCACTAGGAAGAGAATAATAATAAAAATAGATTATTATTATTATGATTGTTATTATTACTACTCTCTCTCTCTCTCTGTCACACACACACACACACACACACACATTATGCATATAGACCTAAGTGGGCCTAAGGGTTAATAACATGTGTTTTGTCCTAGGAGTTCATAGGTTCAAATATGGAGGGGCGTATGGTATGACACCTATATATACTTTATCAATCACATCGTTGCATAGAGGGGGTACATTGTCCCACAAACAATGGGATATCACATATGAAATTGGTGTTTAGCTTGGATGTGACCTTAAAAATAGATTATTATTATTATTATTGTCTCTCTATTTTTTTGTCACTATAACATATGAGATCCACACTTGAGTACTCAAATATTTGTATCTACCTATAGGTATGATACATGGTTCAATAATGTGTCATGTTTATATGTGACCCTCCAAACAACGACACAATATATTTCTACATATCCCTTCTATGGTGGACCACTTTCTTTGAGTTCTTCCTATCTTAGCTTAGGTGTATGTCTTTTAGGGATGCCTAGCTCTTAGGTGGGATCATTTGTTGCATTATTTATCTTGGTGCATGACCCTTGGTTGTTGGTTTAGTTCACTATGAGACTCAGTCCTTTGGGTATTTACTAACTTTATAACTTTAGTTGAGGGTGAAAACCCCCAATTAGGTCCAAAATCACTTAGAAAACCTCACCACGGGTTCAAAGTATTCGAAATTTCTTTTGGTTTTATATTTATAAGATCAAATGAGTTCCAATGATTCTTAAAGAGGGTTGCACGCTTATGTTATGCAAAAAATGAAACAAATGAGTGTTTTGGGATTACAAACCTATGACATGGTGTTGTAGGATCTACAATATGGAGTCAAACTATGCAATATGAATTTGTCATATGACTTGGTCCTTCCAATGAATAATGTAACATAAATTTAGGCCTTGAGGATGTTACCTTTCCTATTTATACCATTCAATTCCTCTTTTCAAATAATTTTTGATTGACCTATATCTGAAACTTTATCCTTGCAATAACACACATATCTACAATGCATCTTGATCTAATAATTCTTCCACCTCTTCTATTTTGTTGGGTTTCTTTCCCCTGTAATATTTCTAACCTTCATAATAAACTCTTTTTATTATATTGTATCTAACCATATTCAAATATACAATCTCAAGGGGGTTCCATCACAACTCGAGCAAGGGAGGTATCATACCTCCTAAGGGCACCTGAGTCTCTCTACTCAATACTTCTATTGAATTTTTTGAGGTAGCATATGTAGTGTTATTTGCACAAACACATGTTTTTGAGGTAGTATATGTAGTTTTATTTGTACAAATGTGTGCATACCCACATTATATTTATATTGGAAATTGGGTACAAACCTTTTTTTACAGGAAAGTTGAGTTGTGTGTAGGATCATTCAATTTGTGGATCACTCTTAGAGACCTATTCAAAACTCTATTATTCATCCGAACTGGATTCAATACCCAAATCAACAATTTTAAGGTAAGTTCCTTCCATATTTCTCTTTGTATTTTTTTAGTATAATGTTTTCTAGCTCATTAAATGAATTTTAAGTAAATTAAACTTAGATTGTTAGTTTAATTTCCTATATTAATTTGTTTGTAAATTTTGACCAAAAATATAAATTAAGTACCATAATGATATAAAACCATAGGTTAACATATTCATAATATAAAAACATAGTTAACCTAGTGTTTCTCCCTTTCCTTTTGATTCTCTCTTCTCGCACACTAGTGTTTCTCAATTTTCCCTAAAACTTCTATTTCCTTTTGATACTCTCTTCTCACACACAATAATTTCTCAAAATTCCCAGAAAACTAAGTGGAAACTCAACCCTTTATTTTCCACTCTTTATTAGTGTGTGTATTGAAGGGTGATCTTCCATCCGCTCAAATTCCTCGGTAGCATAAATCTAGTTGTTTGCAATACTCACACATAAAGGAAGGGGGGACGGCCACATGAGTAAGCCTATAATATATGCATTGACCTAAAAATTATGTTATAAGGAGGTCCACTAACTCAATGGATGGCTCCATTGCCATAAGTATTGTGACATATAGGGTCCCTTATACTACCATACACCAAACCTCACAACCAATATGGAATAATAAACACCAGGTGACTTATAACAAATTTATATGGAAAATAACTCTTGAGGGTGAAAGATACTAAAGATGGAAAATATCATTTGAATTGAGAATCACCTATATGGAGGTAGAGAGAGTAAAATATTTTCATCACCAATCTTTCGGTTGAACTTCTATATTTGGATGGTTCAAGAAGTATAATTAATAAGATATATGATCAATTTATAAATGAATCATTAGGATGTTTAATATATATTAAGGGTACCTTATATAAATTTACTTAGGTAAATTTTAAATGGACATTTGGGGACTTGTTTGAGCATTGTTATCCCATAGTTTTGATCTTTTATGGTCTTAAGGGAGTATTCTATCAAGTTAGTGATGTGACTAATAATAATTTATTATAATCCCAAGTAATTCCATTAGGGTTATACACACACACACACACAGACACACATATATGATGCCTCCAAAAAGATAGTCATAATAAATAAAATGTTTATTTCCTTGATTTTGACATATACACATTTTTGGGTCATGGAGAGGGTGATATTAATGTGTTGATACTTGGACCTAGCATTGAACCAAACCCTCAATACTTTGGACTATGTGAGGATGGGGAAAAGGAGATAATATTCCTGTATATAAATATATCTATCCTCCTCTATATGGACCTCTAACTTACTTATAGCTAAGACATAACTTTAGTCCAATCCTAACCTCAAGATTATTTCTGGTAGTGCTACAAATAAAACAAAAAAAAGCTTAAAGAAGGAAATGTAAGGCTCACACCCAAAATAATCATTTGAATATAATTTTTTATTCTACAAATAATTGAATAAAGATGCAAAATATGGGGAGTGGTACAAATGTTGGTTTTATAAATCAAGAAATCTAATTCTAATACTTTGGGGATGAATTCCATCGGAATAATGTTAAGCACAATATTAGAGTAAGAATGTAACACCTCAGTTTTGACCCCATTTGCATTAAACATACATGATGTATATATTGTAATTAATCATGGTGAGGAGCTAAGGGCAAAAGCCCCACAATCAATTTGGTTGTATTATGTTTTGGAAATTGGGATTGTTGCCGATGGTATATCGTGCCATCCGACACATTATAGTTTTGGCATCATGTAAACATGCAAAATTAATCAAAAACCTACAACCAAATATGACGTTGCAACATTAAATGAAAAGGGCATGATTTCCTAAGGTTAAGGGGGGGGATTTTCTAACCCATGGGAGCCATTGGGGAAAATCCATGTGTCAAACCTTAAGCCCCTGTTTAGTTGAGGCAGTTAATGCTAGGTAGTGGTGGGTGGCAGGATTTCCCCCACACACTCTTCACCAGCTAGTTCAGTCACATGCACGGGCTGGGAGTGGCTTCCTCACACGCTGTTTGGGATGCCCTATTGGTTCTGTCCACTCTCTCCATCATGGCTATTCATTCCTAAAGCAGTGTGGAGATAAAAGGATCCATGATTCTGTGTGTGGGGGTTTGATTCTCCTTTCTCTCATCGACTGTTCCTTTTCCTCATGCACCAATTGGGATCTGAGTATGATCTTCCTCTGGCCTGCACAGAGAATTGATTTCCCTTTTTCCAGTATTAGACTGGGAAATCTTCCAGTGGTTTTCATTGTGAGATCGGCTATGTTCTTCCCCTGATCAGTGGTTGTTGTTGCTGTGGAATCGTTTTGGCCATGATAGGGCCAATAATGATTCAGGGATTTGTCTTCCCTTGTCCGAGCTGTGAAGTGCTTGTTTTGTTGTATGCATGTAGTGGTTGGTCTTTGAACTATGTGAAGTGGGATTGAAGGCTAGGTATGCTTGATAAACCTGGGTTTGGGGAGCCACATAGACAGAGTTATATGGCTAGATTTCTTCTCCACAACCCCGGAAGAGCACTGGCAAGGGAAGTCAGGGCCTGAGGGACTGTGAAGCAGAAAAGGGACTGATTCCTGGTGTCGGGTGTGTGTGTGTATTAGAGGTCAGTCTAGCTCTGGTGTAGGTGTCCTTAGCTCTTCCATGAGCTCACCAGCTTAACATTTAGCTTCTCCTAGATCCTTGATAGCTTGATAAGCCCTACTGTGTGGGCTTGGTTGATTTGTGTACCTTGGCTATGTGTAAGCCTGCTTAGTCCCTTATTCCTTGGGGAATCATGCCTAGCTTGGGGGTGGTAGTGTTGCAAAGAGATTGATGAACACGCTGGCCTATGGTTGGGAGGAACATTGCAGTGATGTAGCTGGTTGTGGGACAAGTTCTTTATGAGATAAGTATCCTTTCCTATCTTACTTCTGCATTTATGTTTACTGTTAATGAATTATGATGAACATGTATATGAATGAATGTTGTTTTGCTTCCACTGAATATACGTATGAGTATGCATCTTAGTACTTTGGATGTTTAAGCTTTTATTTCAGCATTATATGCTTGTTCATGTTCATGGGGCTATTTTCTCAGTTTGTTTGATGGTTTGGTAGCATCCTCTTCGCCGGTCGGAGGGTCAGGGAATTTACAGTATGGTATCAGAGCAAAGGTTGTAGCATGGGCCTGAATGGGCCATGAAAGGTCAGCTAGCAAAGGCAAGTTGCCTTTTTCTCAGAAGAAATCATAAGAAGTCTGTGCATGACCAGAGAATTTGGAAAATTTCTCTAAGTATTGGGATCATTGGATCATCGGAGGACTTAGTATAAAGTCCCACCAATGCATCGAATCACCTAAGCGGAAGGCCACCAGATTAGAACCATGCAATAAAAAATTTGAGATGTTTTTCTAAGTGTTCAGGCTGTCGACCGTTGAAAAACTTAGTGGGATGCACCTTCGACACAGCGAATGTTTTAGTCGGAAGACACTCTGATGCAAGCCACCGGCGGATGGTAAAAGGTGTGAAATTCATCGGAAGCCATCAACTGACAATTGTCGTAGCATCGACGCATTTAGGCGGAAGGGTTTTGGATGGCGCCAATGGAAGAAAGACCTTGAAAGTGCCAAAACATTGGCAAGAATTAGTGGAAAGGAGAGCGGACATACTCTTTTGCTGAGACCGTTGGCGAAGGTTTGATGACGGATTTGTGACTATTAGTTGAAGGTAGAGCCACATCGGTGAATATTAGAGGATGATGGAACCACAAAATTGAAGGAAATTAGCTAATCGCGCAGCCGATGTGGAGCCTGGAGGAAAATTTTTCTAAGTGTTGAAAATTTTTGGGACTTGGTGAAGTTCAGAAGTTGTCGATGATCGGTGGAAAAACAAGAAGTTGGATGGAGTGTTAAAGACGTCGAGGAAAATTAGCTATTTGGACCACTGAAATGTTGGTGGAAAGAAGATGAAGTTTGAGCCGAAACTTCAACTCAGCTCAGCTGAAGGTCGCCGAAATAGTGGTAGGAGACAAAGGATATGAGCCCCGATAATTTCGGTGGAAATTAGATAGTGAAGGCACTGATATGTCGGCAAAAAATAGAATAAGTTTGAGTTGATGAAGTGGCGGAAGGAAGGAGATGGAATCGCCGATGTGCGGACAAGGAAAGAAAATTTTCTAGAAAGAAAAATTTCTGAAAAATTTCTCTAAGTACTGGAGATGTCAGCAAACAATAGAAGATGACAGCACCAATACATTGGCAGAAAATAGGTGATAAAGGTGCTGACAAAATGGAAGAATAAAGGAAGTTTTCACCGAAAATTCTTAAGTATGGAAATCATCGGCAAAATTTAGTTGATTTGATCGGCAAAATTTAGAAGTTGAAAGTGCTGATATGTCGATGGAGATCCCTTGAAGACTGCCAAAAGAGCAGATAAAATTAGAGGATGAAGGCATCGACGCAGACGAGGAAGAAGGAAATTCTCAAAAATTTGTCTAAGTGTTGAACCCATCAGCGATCGACAGAAGTTAGTTGATTGCATCGTCGATGATTAGATTATTGGAGCACCAATCAATAGAAGTTATTTGACAGAACCGCTGAAATGTCGGGTTACTTAGTCAGATCCATTGATGAAATTTAGAGGATGGAGCCACCGATGCGTGGCTAACGTCGAAAGAAAATAGTTGTTTTGACCACCGATGAATGACATCAGAAGAAACTAGTTGATGGGTCTGCCAATGTGTCGGGAGGATCTAGTTGTCTTGAGCATTGATGGAAGTCAGAGGAGTGAGTGGATTTGTTGACCCCCATTGTGGAAGACTATGGGACTAACTGTCCGATGAGCGAGTGGTTAGTTGCTCTGATCGACGATGCCACATGTCAAGTTGGTTTCCCCGTCGATGCAGTAAGACTGAATGGTCCCAATCACAAACAAAGTTTGGAGTGTTAGACCACTATGGACCTGATACAGTGGAGGAAAATAGACAACCAGGCCACCAATGAGCTGCAGAGAAGATTAATGGTTTCGACCACTGACACAACAGACCTTGGCCACCGATAAGTGGTCCGGAAGGCTTACTTCAGAAAAATATAGCCGAGGGAACCACTGATACAACAAAAACTTATAGTTGATAGGGTCACCGATGAGCGTCAGAGAAATGTCAGAAATTTAGTAGGAAAGAGGTCTGGTTGGAAAAAGGGAAAATTGGGTTTTTCCAGTGGAAATTTTTTTATAGTGAATTTCAGCTAGTATTTTAGTGAAGTTTTCAGTGAATTTTTCATGGGATATTTCAGCAGTTTCAGGGCTAAGAAGGAAGAAAATTCTAGGTGGCTGAAGCTATCATTCCAGACCAAAATACAATCGTGTGTTCTGCCATCATTCTAGAAGTGGTGTGGTTTTCACACCCGAGGTCAGAATGAAGCATGTGGATAGGCATTGGAAAGCTTATCTAGCAGGGAACAAGGGAGAGTCACCAGCATTTGAATGCAGAGCAACAAAGTGCTAGTGGTTGCTTGAAAGAGAAATGTGCTACTGTCAATATGGACAAATCCAGGAATTGCATGCCTAGAGGTAGCAAGACCATGAAGTCAAACCAACTGTTGTGTGGAAGAGGAGTTCCATTCAAGGATGAGGGACTTGAAAAGGGAAATTTCCTTAAAACCTATCTTGCTAATTATGATTACAAGTTTTATACATGAAATGTATGAGGATATTCCTTGCATGCATAAGATATTACATGTTGGTAAGAATAGTGAGAATTATACATTTATAATGAGCCACTAATGATAATTATTGCATTGATGTTGGAATTAGTGGAAAAACCAATGACAACATGGAAATGGCTAAATATGTTGCTGATGCTGACGAATGTGACTAGAAACCCTATGGAGAGAAGGATAAGGCAACAAGTCCAGAATCAAAAGTTGGTGAGCAAATTCTACATTCTCCTACAAAGGACCAACCAAACTGGTAATGTTAAGGGTGTAAGTAGGATCCATGAAGGTAAAATTGGAGTGGTAAAGGTAAGAGGTCTCATACCATGTGGGTATCTGAATTTTATATTGCATTCATAGAGAAAGGTGTCGTGCCTGTATTATGTTGATTGAGCTTAGTAGCCCAAAAAAAGTAGGTAATGATGGTCTTGATTATAGTAACGCATCCTATATGAAGTAGTCATGGTTAGGCGATGCATGGTATGTTTGAATGCATAGTATTCCTAAATCAATGCAAGGTAGCATTGAGTGGGTATGGATTAAAAGATTTTATAAATCTTGTAGCTATGCATGGAATGGATGCATATGAAAAGTATGAGTAAATGTTGTAGATATGCATACATAAGTATGGCTGCAAATGTTGTGATGCAATGCATGAATGCGTAGAAATAGTACATGATTTATTATGAATAACTAATGGTTGAAATGATGAATTGATGACAATTATGGACCCATTTCAAGAGATATTATGAATGTAGGATAGTAAGTGCATGAAGAGGGTAGTCATGATCAATTGGCTGCTGGAAATGCTCTATGGAAGGGCAAGGTGGTACAAATGATATGCTTGTGAAGTAAGAAGTATCTAAAAATTTAATTTAAATTCAATAAATGATGTGACTGTATCCTGTAATTTAAAGTATGATAATGATTGTGTGAAATAAATGGGTTTTGGTCATATTGATATGCTAACAACTGGAAATATTTGAATTTTATAATTCTGAAAATGATTTAGTGATTGTTGCAACAATGAAAAAAGTTATATGCATCAAGACTTACCGAGTGTTTGGCTGATTGAAGTTCAGGTTTCAGGTAGATTGCTTGGGGCATGGCAATGTGAGTAAGACTATGACAAAGGCCGGAATCTACCATGTGAAAGAGACAAACCTCATGAGAAGAGTCTCATGGTTGTGAAACTAGTTTGGATGTGTAATGAGTTGTCAAATTTGAATTTGTGAATTTTGGATTTGAGAAATTGCTGACAACTACTAATCACTATTGGCTTGCATAGAATTGTGTCAGGAGGACGCATTGTAAGTGGGTATTCATGTTATGCTAGTAAGAATAAAATTATAATGGGAATAGTGGTGCTGCTTACAAGAGACCCACAAATGAGGATCACCTCATTGCCAAGCGAATCAATTTCTGCAGTAGACAGAGTTGCAAATTCTTATTGAATTTAATTACTAATGTCATTTCTTGGTTATGGAACAATCAATTTGGATTGTATTATCAGGTAATGATTGACTGCTTGGCTACTTAATGAATGTGCCAGTGGTACACATTGCAGAAAGACCATGTGTTATGGCCTGAAGGAACCAAACTTTATGGGGAGGTTTTCCCCTATCTTGGAAATGGGTTTTGGGTGAAACTCCATTGGACATTTTGGAAATGTCTCATCTGCACTACATGTTTGGTAAGCAACATGAGTGAGATGGTATGGATTATGTCGGTAAGACATGTGTGAATATGAAATGTGAAAAGGAGTTGGGATGGCAAACCGAGGGATTTTCAACTCAGAGAAGGGAGCCCCCATTCCTCCTTAACGAAGGAATACTGCCTCGACAAATGGATAAGTGTTCTCTGACCCTAGCTAAGAATATGCATGTCAAATTCTTAAATTCAATATGTAGAGAATGTTTCATTTTTATTTCAATTATGGCAGATTGCTTGAGTATGAATAGGGCCTACATGGTTCACATCGAAAAGGGGTGCACAATTTCACGATGTCGGATCATTAAAGGGTTCTCAATATTGATTACACCCTAGGGGTGGACGCACTCCTATTGTCTCAATACTTGATAGTGAATGATATGAAATATGATTCCAGTTTTAGAACAATAATGCTGATGAGTTGCTTATATTGCATGTGTTTTTAGGCTAAACAAATGCAGTCTGGTGTTGCACACTAAATGGACTATGTCTTGGGCTCATCCTACCTCCTACTAAAGAGCACAGAGAAGGAGACATTCCCAAAAGACTGGAGAGCAGAGAAGGGGGTGGTTTCTTGTATTGTATGGGGTAATGGAATTAGAGCTCATTACTAGAAATGAAACCTGGAAATGGTAATGATAAATTTCCCTTCCCAGTCGGCATAAAGATGTACTGGAAGGAGATGCTGGGCTATTATATGCCTAGGGATCCATAGTAGATCCTGGACCTAGAAATGGTCGTTTATTGTTGATGTCCTGATAAACCCAATTGCATTGGCTTGGCTGATTGGTTGTGGATATAAGTGCATTGTTGATATAAGTGTATTGTTGATATACATGCAGGTGATTTGTTGACAGTCTGATAAACCTAACTGAAGGTTGGCTTGACTGTGTAATTATTTGATGTTGTGGAAATTGTGGAAATGGTACAGTGTTGGCTTGACTACCTGTAGTCTGATAAACCCAACTGTTAGTTGACTTGGCTGAGTAGCCTGATAAACCCAATAGTGTATTGCTGCAGCCTGATAAACCCAATTGTATATTGGCTTGGATGGACAGTTTGATAAACCAAACTGTAGGTTGGCTTGACTATGCCTGATATATATAAAAGGATGTTGTGAAGTAGCCTATGTGCTGACCTAACATCCAAGTCCATAGGCGATCCCAAGGCTTGTAAAGTGAAGCAGGATCCTATGGACCAACGAGGAAATGCACAATACAGATAAGTATTGGATTATTTTGCAATTTCTTGCTTATGAATATACATGTGTACATGATTTGGTTATGATGTTTTAAGCTCTTGTTTAAGAGATAAAAGCTGATGAGAATAAACTAAACATGTGAATTTATTCGATGTTTGAATATAGTTATCGTTGGAAGCAAGGACTATGAAAGCATCCCAGGGGTGCATGTGGACATGTGATTGTCCTGAAGAGCTCATAATGAGTAGTAATGAAAAAGGTGCTAGTGAGACTGTGAAGTTCCTAGCAGCCAAGACAAACCATGTGCAAAGGCTCCATGGTTGAGAGGTTTGAAATAGACCGAAGACACTAAGTGTCATGACCAAGATGGATTAGTCCAGCATTCACGGTGAAGTGAAAGAGGCTGAGAGCAT
>LPNX010198694.1:618122-633867 GCA_001517045.1 Pseudotsuga menziesii | reverse complement strand
TATATATATATATATATGCATTGTGAAAACAAAAGATTGTTGAATGCATGTATGACTGAAAATGGAATGTGTGTATTTGCTTAAAGTAAATTGTGAATGTTGGATTAGTTAAATCCCTGCCCAAGAATGGACATGAATGAGCTCATGTGCCTGTTGGGAAGGCATGAAAAATATGAAAGTCTCCTTGATAAGACTTGGACTGTCATGCCAATTGGGCAATTAATTGACTGATTTTAATGCCTATATTATGCTTGGTCTAACTGAATTTCAATGATGCATTTCATAGGTGAGAAAAGTGAAATCCATTAGTGCACATTGATCATGGCAGCTGACCAAAAGCTGCTAGACTTGGTTGGAAGTCTTCTTCAAACAATTGCCAAGACCTAAGAAAATCATGGAGAGATGCTCAAGATACAGAGAATTTCCTAGACTTGGGGATGAGCTAAAAGCTGAGAACTAGTAATAGAAGCTCATGGAAGCTGAGGGGCTTGGTCCTGAAAGTTTAAGTAAATAATTGAACATGGGATAGGTTTGCAAAAATTTGAAATTTTGGATATGTATTCCTATGTATTGGAACACCGAGGGAAATGTTATTCCAAGGGGGAGGGGTTGTAACACCCCAATTTTGACCCCGTTTGCATTAAAGGTACATAGTGTATATATTGTAATTAATCATGGTGAGGAGCTAAAGGAAAAAGCCCCACCATCGATTTGGTTGTATTATGTATCGGCAATTGGGATCGTTGCCGATGGTATATTGTGCCATCCGACACATTATAGTTATGGCATCATGCAAGCATGCAAAATTAATCAAAAACCTACAACTAGCTACGACGGTGCAACGTTAAATGAAAAGGGCATGATTTCCTAAGGTTAAGGGGGGGGATTGTCTAACCCATGGGAGCTATTGGGGAAAAGCCATGTGTCGAAACTTAAACCCATGTTTAGTTGAGGAAGTTAATGCTGGGTAGTGGTGGGTGGCAGGATTTCCCCCACACACTCTTCACCAGCTGGTTCAGTCACATACATGGGCTAGGAATGGCTTCCTCACGCACCATTTAGGATGTGCAATTGGTTCTGTCCACTCTCTCCATCGTGGCTGTTCATTCCTCACGCAATGTGGAGATAAAAGGATCCATGATTCTATGTGGGGGGGTTCGGTTCTCCTTTCTCTCACCGATTGTTCCTTTGCCTCATGCACCGATTGGGCTCTGAGTATGATCTTCCTCTAACCTACACAAAGAATCGATTTCCCTTTTTCCAGTATTAGACTGGGAAATGTTTTAGTGGTTTTCATTGTGAGATCGGCTGTGTTCTTCCCCTAATCAATGGTTTCTATTGCTGTGGAATCGTTTTGGCCACGATAGGGCCAAGAACGATTCAGGGATTTGTCTTCCCCTGTCTGAGTTGTGAAGTGCTTGTTTTGCTGTATGCATGCAGTGGTTGGTCTTCGAACTGTTTCAAGTGGGATTGAAGGCTGGGTATGCTTGATAAACCTAGGTTTGGGGAGCCACACAGATAGAGTTAGATGGTTGGCTTTCTTCTCCACAAACCTGAAAGAGCACTGGCAAGGGAAGTCAGGGCCTGAGGGATTGTGAAGCAGAGAAGGGACTGATTCTTGGTGTTGGGTGTGTGTGTGTATTAGAGGTCAGGATAGCTTTGGGGTAGGCATCCTTAGCTCTTCCATGAGCTCACCAGCTTAGCATTTAGCTTTTCTAGCTCCTTGATAGCCTGATAAGCCCTACTATGTGGGTTTGGATGATTTGTGTACCTTGGGTATGTGTAAGCCTGCTTAGTCCCTTATTCCTTGGGGAATCATGCCCTGCTCGGGGGTGGTAGTGTTGCTAAGATATTGATGAGCACGCTGGCCTATGGTTGGGTGGAATGTTGCAGTGACGTAGCTGTTTGCAGGACACGTTATTTATGAGATAAGTATCCTTTCCTATCTTACTTCTACATTTATGTTTACTGTTAATGAATTATGATAAACATGTATATGAATGAATGTTGGTTTGCTTCCGCTGAATATATGTATGAGTATGCATCTTAGTACTTTGTATGTTTAAGCTTTTATTTCACCATTATATGCATATTCATGTTCATGGGGCTATTTTCCTGGTCTGTTTGATGGTTTGGTAGCGTCCTCTTCGCCGGTCAGAGGGTCGGGGATGTTACAAATAAATAAATTTTCAATTTTAGGGGATCTTAGAATACATACAAACTAAATATGGGATGAATAATGATTGTCATATTGATCAACATTAGGGGTTTGGGGGCAATAGCACTTAAACATCTTTTCAAGACATAGAAACAAGATAAATTTTTAATGAATTCATACTCATAAAATATTGTATAGGGATTTGGACGATCATGAAGCAATGGTGGAAAATAAATTAGGGTTTGTAGGAAGTGATATTTCTAAACCCATTCAGGTGTAATAATGCATACAATTCTTAAGAAAAAAAAAAAGTAAACAATGGAATTCATACACAATACACAAAAATTTACCCTATAAACCTTGAAGGAAAAAACAAACTTAACTTAGAGCTTCACCGCTCTCTTTGTTTATTTTTACATTGTATTAATTCAATTGTTTACAATACAATATATAGACATTCACCAAAATTCCAAACCCTAATTCCCAAACTAAAATTAGATTACAATGGGATGAAAAATAACCAAAAAATGGGGTGAAAGAAAACCAAGTTTTTTTCCCTGGGTTCTCCACCTTGAACCCATGGACGTTGTCCTACTGGTCCTCATGCCCCCTAGAAAACCCTTCATTCAAGGGATAACCCCACTTATAGCTGATAGATACCTTTGGTCCAAACCCTATCCTTAAGCTTATTTGTGGTAATGCTACAACTAAAACGTAAAATGCGTAAAGAAAGAAATGTTGGGCTCATACCCAAAATAATTATTTGAATATAATTTGTTATTCTCTAAATAATTGAATAGAGATGAAATAGATGGGGAGTGGTACAGATGTTGGGTTTATGAATAAATAACTCTAATTCTAATACTTTGGGTCTGAATTCCATCGAAATAATGTTGAGCACAATATTAGAATAGGAATTAAACTTTCAATTTTAGGGGCCCTCAAAAGACAGATAACCTCAAGAAAGGTTTACTAATGATTCTCATATTGATAAACATTAGGGGTTTGGGGGAAATAACACTAAATCATATTTTCAAGACATA
Organism: Pseudotsuga menziesii; assembly: GCA_001517045.1. Classification (NCBI taxonomy): domain Eukaryota; kingdom Viridiplantae; phylum Streptophyta; class Pinopsida; order Pinales; family Pinaceae; genus Pseudotsuga; species Pseudotsuga menziesii. The sequence goes on along the minus strand of LPNX010198694.1, from coordinate 630,666 downwards.
GAAACAAATATTTTTTTAATGAATTCTTACTCATAAAATATTGCACGGGGATTTGGAGGATTAGGAATCAATGTTGGAAAATAGATTAGGGTTTGTAGGAAGTGAGATTTATAGACCTATTTAAGTGTAATAATGCATACAATTTGTGAGAATTGCATGTCAAATTTTATCTAGGATCTTGAACAATTTCACCATCAAAGTGTTTGACAAAATATGCAAGAGAAAACAAAGAGACACAACTAGCCGGAATATCACATGTGAAAGGTGCTAATATCACAACATTATATTATAACACACCTTGAAGATGTGTATGATACATATTTGTAGTACATTGGACTAATTCGAGAGGATATGAAATCCAATTGGAGTGGTACATGTGTCGTGGTGATATTTGACCTCAATCTTCCCTAGCTGGACCAATGGAGACCCAACTTAGCCCAAACAGTCACGAACCAAGGTGTGAAGTGTGATGGGTCATTAATGAATCCTAGACAAGTGTGGGTGACAAGATAGATGTGAGTGGGAGGCTCTATGTGCAATAAATGATCCTAGGAGAGCCAAAATAGGACAAATACACCACTAGCACACTCAGTCAAACCTGGATCCCCCAAATCAAGGAGGTAGCACCCCAATGCATTAATGAGGGTGCACATGGTCTAGGTTGACCATTAGAGTAAATTTCAAGTCAAAATGGGCCTTTTAACTCTAATTCAAATTCCATGTCATCATGCGTTAGCCAATGAAATTGCTTTCAATTTGAAATACCATATAGGTCTTAAACACTTTTTTAATAAAAATTTGGGGATAGGTATCATAAAAAAACTACTTTTTTTTGTATTTTGCGACATATCTCCCTGTGTTTTTACTCAAATTTCGATCAGGAGATCTCGTTGGATGTAGAATTAAATTGTGCATCCAATGAGCTCTCCTGATCGAAATTTGAGTAAAAACATGAGGAGATATGTCGAAAATACAAACAAAAAGTAGTTTTTTTTCTTTTGTTCCTCCAAAATTAATAAATATTATTTTATTATTTTAAGTATTATTTTATTAATTTTTCTAGGAGGCCCATTTTGAGTTGAAATTTCATCTAATGCAAACTAGGGCGCTATTGTAGGTGTGAACCAACCAAATCAACCAGATATATTGCAGAATTAACTCTCCTAAGTATAAACCATAGGATATCATTGCATCTAGGAAAAATGAAGTTAGCCTAAGGTCTAAACTATGTACTAAGGATGTATTACTGCTCCAACACCCCCCCTTAATCCAGACTTAGTACATCACATGATTTATTGAGGCCTTGGAAACTAAGGCAGAAGTCACCTTTTACAAATTTTATTGATCCATGTAACAGAGGTAAGGAGGAAAACCTCATGGGACAAAACCTCCCCTCAAAAATGGATGATGACATAGAAGCAAGGCCGCATACACTCCAAACTAAAAAATGTCTCGAATAATATTCTTCTTGGGAAGAAGTGGAATGTTCTCATCCAACTCAGGAACAATTGCATGATGAATCCTTAGACCATGTAGAACAACTGAAATGCATTGATAGGAGAGCGAATGGTGCTATTCATAATTGAAATTCGAACCAAATAGGAATCCATGCCTGAAATAGACTGAAGGTGCTTGAGAATAGGTGATCCCAAGTAAGTCATAAGGATCCTGAAGCATCAACTTCGAATGAAGTTTGTAATCAACTCCAAGAAGGTGGAACAAGAGTCCCAAATGTGCCATTGTGATGGAAAAGGTTTCTCCATCTTCATATGAACTTGAAGGAACTCTACTAGTGATGGTGGAGGGATATATGGAAGGAATAGTGTGAAGCAATGACATATCTTCATGTGACATCCAAACCTCTCCATATTTCAAACCAATAATCTCATGTGAAGAAAACCCATCTTCTAGAGAAGGCTCACTATGGAAATAAACTAGCAATACATCTTCCCCATTCGTAACAAAAGACATAGAGGAGAAGGGTGTAGAATGGATAGATAAATATTTAGCAGTAGTGATGGAAGAAACTCATATTCTCTCTTCATGAAACATAACTTCTTAACAAGGAGAGGAAGCCACAAAGGAAGTAACTTGAGTTGGATCATTTGCTGAATCTTTGGCTACTTCTTCTTCTTCTTCATTTCAAACAACTTCTTGAGAAATGCATGAGGCCGATATCATAGGAGAAAGAACACATAAGGAGGTTCCCATTTACTTTCTCTCCATATAGATCACATATTCTTGATGCATGCCAAGAGATTCATCTATATTTCTCCAAATCTCTAATGGGTAATCAACAAAATTAGGGAGGTAGCGCATTGTAGGAGGTATAGCTAGACACATAGTTCCGTAGGCTCTATCATTATCATTAATCCAATCATACTTCTCTTGACAGGGCTCTGGCTCTCTCACAACACCAATGGACACATCCAACAAACATTGCCTCTTGAGATATGCACACATCTTCGACTTCCATTTAGAATAGTTGAATGGATAAAGGAGAGGAACAACTTTCGAATCCATGAAATTGTTGTAAAAACATGCAATGAAAAACACTCACATAAACTAGAAATATGCCCTAATCAATAAATAAAACTCACAATATTTGTTGCAGCTCCAACAAGATCTGATACCATGTGAGAATTTCATCTAAAATTAGATATAGGAGCTAGAACAATTTCACCATCAAAGTGTTTGACAAAATATGCAAGAGAAAACCAAGAGACAAAAATTGCTAGAATAACACATGTGAAAGGTTCTAATATCAAACCATTATATTACATCACACATTGAAGATGTGTATGATACATATTTGTAGTACATTAGACAAATTCGAGAGGCTCTGAAAGCCAATTGGAGTGGTACATGTGTCATGGTGAGATTTGACCTCAATCCCACCTAGGTGGACCAATGGAGACCCAACTCGGCCCAAACAGTCATGAACCAAGGTGTCAAGTGTTCTGGATCATTAACAAGTCCTAGAAAAGTGTGGATGAGAAGGTAGAGGTGCATGGGAGGCTCTAGTTGGTAATAAATGCTCCTAGGAGAGCCAAAATAGGCCAAATACACCACTAGCGCACTTAGTCAAACTTGGATCCACCAAATCAAGGAGGTAGCTCCCCAATGCCTTAATGAGGGTGCACATGGTCTAGGTTAACAAAACTAGGGCATTGTTGTAGGTGTGAATAGGCCAAAATAACCAGATATATTGCATAATTAACTCTCCTAAGTCTGAACCATAGGATATCATTACATGTAGGAAAAATGAAGTTATCCTAAGAACTAAAATATGTACTAAGGATTTATTGCTTCTCCAACACAATTCTTAAGCAAAAAAAAAAGTAAACAATGGAATTCACACATAATAGACATATATTTACCCTATAAACCTTGAAGGGAAAAATGAACTTAACTTAGATTTTCGCCGCTCTCTTTGTTACTTTTTACATTGTATTAATTCAATAATTTAAAATACAATATAAAGGAATTTACCAAACTTAAATTATATTACAATGGGCCGAAAACAACAAAAAAATAGGTTGAAAACAACCCAAGTTTTTTTCCTCAGGGGATCCACCTTAAACTCATGGATGGTGTCTTGATGGCTTCCATGCGCCTAGGAAACCCTTCATTCGAGGGATAACCATACCCCCCAAAAGGTGTATATTCATGAAAAGAATAAAATTACATCCAATAATAAGGAGGGTGATGGAGGTAAGAGAATTGACAAAGAGTACAATATGATGGCATACACATAAGCTTTGAGATAAGATGATATGAAGACAAGGCCCTTGTTCAAGGAGGTCGTATTAGGAGAATCCAATATTCTAATGGAGGTGGGGGGAAATAAAAAAGAGGTATCTAACAATAGTATAGGAACCCCATGAAAACTAAAGGAAGTTGACAATAGCAGAGGCACCTTAAGAAAATTAGAGAAATTTAAAAGAGAAGACACAACAAATAGAATGGTGGGATGCAATTTAAGAATAGAGGAGGAGGATGTTTCGAAAAATCAATAACAAACCCAAAATATGAGGTCATATTTGGAAGGGTTGGGGATTACATCCAATACACTATAATCATGGTGTAATTGGAAAGTTTATGGGGATCTAGAAACTATACAAAGCCTTACTTTGGTGGACTAACTCACATTGGAAGCTGAAGTGCTAGGTTGATTTGAAACTTGGTTTCAATGGATTATTTACAACATTATTTTCATGTATTGAGAATAAGGATCAAGTTTTGAATATAGAATGTAATTCTTTAACTCGGACAATGCACACCTATAATTGTGGATAGAAAAAGTCAGCGCAAAGATGGATAACTTCATTGACATGCCAATTTGGACTTTGGATTCAAATGTATTCTGTTCCTCACAAGTTTTGGGAAGAAGAAACCATAGTATGAATACGAAATATGCTTGGAAAATTTATCAAGATATATGATATAACAAGAACATATAAGTACAATACACATGCTAGGATTTGTGTTTACATGAATGTCTCTAGAGTTTTTCTCAGTGAATCTATTTGCATTACTTTTTAGGTCTCAAAATGGAATTAGTGTCTAGACATTGCCATCTATTTAGGGATTTCTCATTAAATTCCCTCACTATTAACAAAAAATAAGATAACAGATAAAATGAGTGTTTTGTCAAGGTTCCAAGCTAAAGGAAGTTAGGTAAAAAGTAGGTGGCTTAGGTAATTTCTACCACTCCTATAAAAACAAATAGTTTGCAATTGCTGACCAAAAGGTTAAATATTCAAGTCCTAAAGTCCAAAGATGTCACCAAATATGATCCAAACCATGTGAAGAAAATTCAAGAATACCCTAAGAGTATGAGAAGAATCCATCATCGATTAGAAAATAAAATGCATTATAGACAAAAGGAAAGGTTTCTAGTAACTTGGAATACCTAGTAATGGAATCATAAGATAGAGAGAAAACCAACTTGGAAGATGAGGATCTAGACTAGATTGATTACTCAATGATGCATGAAGTTGACGTACCATCACTCATAGAAATATATGTTGAAAAGTGACTAATTGATATTTTGGAAGAATCCCTACAAATGCTTTAAGATGAGCTAATAAAAAAAAAGAACATAGTAGGACTAACCTCACAGAGTCGATGGAATGCATATAATTTAGGAAAAAGAATATTCCCACTAAAACCTTTAATGAAAGTAGGGTTACAAGAGAAGAAAAGAGTGAGGAAACCTAGAAAAAAAATGTAGAAAGAGGGATCATGAGAAAAGTTTAACGATGAAGAAAATATCATAGAACATTTGGGGTATACATAGCAAAGGAAAGTAGAGGATTCTTATAAGGAACAAGAGTCTAAAAAAAAACCCACTATTTTAATGTTGTAGGAAACAAAATGCAAAAAATAGACCATAAAAAAGCCATGAGATGTTGGAAGGGTTGTGATTCATCAACAATTAGTGGAAAGGGTTTCTTGGGTGGACTATCCATTTTATAGATGTTGATTTTACCCCTTTCATATTTGATAATTGTTTCCATTATGAATTTTATGCAGAAAATTATTCATAAAATAATTATACACTTAAATATTCAACCATATGTTACACTTTAAATAAAATGAACGATTGATAAAAAATGACGAGTACAATACAATACATGGACCATTTATATAGGTCTCATAGTTCCTTTTTAAATGAAAAAGGCACGTTCTTTTACTCTTTATTTACATGCTTAATTAATTATTATATCATATTTGTATTATCGCCTCTCCCATGGTTTCATAAAACCATGGTATTTTATTTATTTATATTTTCATTTTAATATTTAATTCATTAATTTTTATTATTTCGTCTCCCATATTTTCATAGAACTATGGTATTTCCCCATTGTAATTTATTTCTTTATATTTTCATTTTCTCTTATTTATATTTATTTATTTGCACACACCCTCAACTTATTCTTTTATGTACAAAATAAGATATAGAAACTTAGCATTCATATCCTAAGAAGGATTTCCATGATATTGATTCACATGCATGTCCATCCATGTCAAAATAGATATAGCATGTGTGCTCCCACACTAGAGTATACTTGACCATTCCAACAAGGTTAACCAATCCTTAATAATGAGCAAGTAAAATCCACTCTATTATGCAAAGGAATACCAGAGCTAGGTAGGAATGTGATGGGAAACCAAAGTCATATACCACATGATAAATTTCCATGATCAATAAGGACTATATTAGGGCCTCCCAGAAATAGGTTACCACTTGGACAAGCACCATGACCAAGAAAGGCTACATCTAAGGGCCTCACATACATGAGTGAGTGAACCGTCACCATCCTCCATAGGTCAATCCACCATGACTCATCAAGCCAAGCACCATGGATACATTTAGGAGGACGTATGCTTATAAATTCCCCAAACATATTCAACAATGGAATCCAATATTGGTAGATATATAAAATCTATTACATATAGGTAACACCATTCCAACACTTTTCACAAATATAGGCACAAATAATGTAGGATTCATTATGAATTTTTATGGACCCAATGTATTAGATAATAAAATAACCTTTTCAGAGAATGTCTAAATCATTGGGTATTCCCTAAAGGATACTCCATGGATGGTAGGAGGTGACCTTAATGTAATCATCACTCTTTTCGAGAAAATATGTGGGATAAGGAATTTGGATGCAGGCAACAACAAATTTAAAGTCATTATAAATGAATAAGGATAGTTGATATGGATACCAATAATAGATGTCACACATGGAATAAAAAATGTGGAGGATCCAATCAAATAGGGGCGAGAACGGATCAATTTTTAATCTAAAAAACACTGATAAATGTAGGAGAAATCCCAATAACAAATATTCTACTAAGATTCATAAAACCACTAGCCAATTTGTCTTCCATGGGACAACTCACACTTAAAAATAATTGGTTGGATCATCTAGGATTCAAAGAAAATGTAGAGCAATGCTGGAAAGATAATAATCCACAAAAGGACCCCTTGTGTATAAATTTCAATAGAGACTAAATAGTCTAAATATCAAAATAAAATCTTGGAACAAAGAGTTTATCAGGAATATCTTCCATGCCCACCGCGATATGGAAAAGAAAATGGAGGAGGTTCAACTTTCAATAATCAAGGAAGGAAGAACTAATGACCTAATATAGAAGGAGGATTTGTTATAGGAGCAATTGGACATGAAATACACATAAGAAGAAACTCTTTGGATGGGGAAATCAAGGGTTAAATGGGTCAAAGAAGGTGATAAAAATTATATGTTTTTTCATAATTCTATGATCACTAGAAGGAATACAAACATAATTTATTTATTGAAATACACTTGGGATATAAAATTGGAGAAACATGAAGAAATTAATCTTCAATTTTAATCATACTACCAAAACCTTCTCTTATAATTGAGCATAGATAGGTAGGAAGCGATGGATTCGGTCCTTAAAAACATTCCCAAGATGGTAATTCCATGTCAATATATAAACTTGATGAGAGAAATATCTAGAGAAGGAGGTGGTCACAATTATGAAAATGGAATGATAAAAGTCTCCAATTCTTGATGGAATCATAAATGACTTGTTTCAATACTAATGGGTTGTTATTGGCATAGATATCTAGAAGGTAGTGGATCACTGCAAATTAATGCAAGGAATATTGAAAACACTATACTCAACATTCCTCACCCTAATTCATAAGGAAGAAAGAGAAAAATCGCTTGATATGTTTAGGTCTATTTCCTTCTATAATGTGATCTATTAAATTGTTGCCAATTTATTTCCAGTAGGTTAAATTCCATCATGAATTGTATCATATCGAATGAGTAAGGAAGATACATGGAATGGAAGAAGATATTGGAATGAATCATCATTGCTCATGAAGCAATACACTTGTTAGTATAAAAACAAAAATGAGGGATGTTAATCAAACTAGATATGAATCATTTTATAGACTTATTTATGGTTTGATAATTCATATGTTTGTTTCCTTTGGTTTCCTTCCATTATGGATTCATTGGGTAAAAAACCTTCCCGCTTTAACTTTATTTATGCTCTTATTAATGTATTCCCATCGGTACCATTTAACCCTTCTTGAGTAATAAGACATGATACCCCTTATCCCCCTTCTTATTCGTCCTCATAGATGAATGTTTAAGTAGGTGTCTAGGAAAGAAATATCAGAAGGTCATCTCAAAGTTTTACATATTTAGTAGCTTAGTTGGTTGGTTCTTTCGACTCCAAAAACAACGTAATTGAGGTTGAAGGTTTAATTATTTGGGTATTTTGAGGTTAGGATCCCAAAAATGGAGTTGATAGGGTGAGGCCCCTTCGAGTGGCCAAATTAGGAATTATTCTCGTGGATGTAGTGTGTTTCTTCAAAGTTACATGGAAACATACCACATTAAAAAATAATTATCCACATTCATAACCAAACTGATCCTCTCTCTCATATTCAATTTGTAGATGACAAGATATCATCGTGACATCATTCTACTTGTTGAAAGGGAATGATTTACTTATGTAAAAAATAGGGGTCACCCCCAGTGAAAAGTCCTAATAGGCATAACACCATTTGGAATAAGGTACCCATTTGAGTTATGACTTGAAAACCATTGAGGTTTCAGTAGTTGTGACTCGATCCATTGCTTAGTGTTTTTTGGAATGCAATAAATGAAAAGAAACTAATATAATATGAAAACCACATAATGATTCCCGAGCAATCTAACATAACCATAAGTGTAAACATAGCACCAAATACATCACTATTTTTATCGTCAATAAAAAATCAATACATGAATACGAATATAAACATAAGTAACCAAGTGCATACCAGAACAATATGAAAAATGGGAAATTGATTATACTACTATGGAATATGGCCTTTGATCTAAATTTCAAGGGGCATATGGTACAAATTTGGATGTATAAGTCATACAAGCATTAAATGGAGATGCCACCCTCTCCCATCCATGGTATTTGACAACCCATGGTTTTTTTCCATGGTATGAATTCAAGGCACATTGTACCTCTCCCATCCATGGTATTTGAAAATCCATGGTTTTGTTTCATGGTATGGCCTCAAGGAACATTGTAATAATATTATATAAAGGATTTATGCCTTCTCAATGAATCATTCAATTATTTTTGGAATCCTACATTTCTCTAATTCTATTGAGTTATTGGGTTATTAGTTTTAAGTGATTTTCTTAGTATAGTTTGAGAAGTGAGGCTCAAAGAAACCTCTTTGAGCATCACCCCTCCATGTCATCTATATACTCTATTTTTCTTTGTCTAGGCTATTCACATCCTAGATCTCATTGATGTGCCTTTCTCACAATTGGTCGATTATTCTATCTCTTCTCCTCCTCTCTCAACATCCAAGCCTCCGGGTCTCATCCCTCAAGATATGGATTAGTGGTATTAGAGCAGTATGATCTCCATGTGAATGAGGGTTTGAGCATAGTTTAGGTTCAAATGTTTGCAGGAATTTCCACCCTCCTTTGGGAACTCTCGAATCCCATTTGTTGGCCATAAAATATAAGCATCACATTTGGTCCTCAAGCATAATAGAGTTTTTCTACCCTAGGATATTTGTTCACCATTGCAAGAGAACCATACATGGATCTATCATTAGGGGAGTTTTAAGGTAAAAAACATGCCTCAAAACAAAAATTGTACCATTAAAATTCAATTTATAGGAACCAATAGTATTCAATATGATGACGTCAACCATAAGGGTAAAATTTGTAAAACGAAATTGAGGGAAAAAGAAAAAATTACCTTTTCTTATCGTATTTTTGAGATATCTCCTTATGGGTTCACCCAAATTTTGAGTTTGGATACTTGTTGGATGCAGAATTTAACTCTGCATCCAACCCATACCCACAACACTCAAAAATGAAAATTTCAATAAAACCATATTTTAATATTAAAATGCATTTTTTTTATTGAAAATTTCACTTTTCGGTGCTATGGGTACCTCAGAAGTATGCAGTGTGGTTATGGGTTGGATGCAGAATTTATTCTGCATCCAATGAGTCCTCAAACTAGAAATTTGGGTGAATCGAGAAGGATATATGTCATAAATGCAATAATAAAAAGTAGTTTTTATTTTTCCTATCCAAAATTTAGAACTTTTATTTTATTATTATAACTCTTCTTTTATTATTTCCCTAACGAGGTCCATTTTAGACCTCAAAATTCCCTAATGAGCATTTTTATAAACTTTTTAGGGTTTCTAAGCTACATCTGGAGGTACCCTGATTTCTACAACAACCCATGTTGCTCTTCAAACCCTTAGGAATCCTTTGTGGCCCTTTAGACTCTCATATCAAGCATTATTTCATCCTCATATGGCCATGGAACATATTAAAATCCTTTCTGCATGCTTATTGGAGCTTAAGCAATCTCATTACAACCCCATATCAACCCAACCATAGTTGTACAACCATTATATAAACACCATGATAGATGAACTAGGGGTCAACATGTCTCTAAAAACTTCAAATAGATGCTACAACTTGTACGTAGCATTTCATAGGATCTTTCATAGCTAATCTTGTCATCTAAAATGGGTATTTTGCGGGTTTTCATTTACCTTCCTGGTTTGTTAGATACACTTGTTTGAAGCAACATATGTTTGTACACAATGTCACCTCACATACAAAAAATTTAAACAAGTACCACTGAATAGACAAAACATCTCAGAGACTCTACCATAACTCATTGGAAAGGTATTTTTGTCAGATAAAATGGGTATTTCACACTTTTTCATTTTCCTTCCTGGTTTGTGAGATAAGCTTGTTTGAAGCAACACATGTTTGTAGACGGTGCGAGCTCCTCACATGCAATGACTTTAAAAACTTTCCATAGACTCCAAATAACTTCTTAGAGGATCTACCATATCTCATTGGAAAGTGAGCATGCATCCTTTGAAGTTCAACAAATATTTTCTGACTCCTTAGGCCACCATAGAGAAAGGATGTTATATGGACGGAAAGGTCTCTTCGAGATATAAAAGTGGTCTTCAATGAAATTCAATTTAATCACTTGTAGCTAAAATTATGAATGGATTTGCAGAAAGACATCAACTTCACTAAATACCATTTTTTCTATTGTAATCACAGTTATGGGTCAACCACACAAAACCCATGGTTATGGGTCAACCACATAAAACCCATGGTTATGTATTATAATCATGGCTATGGGTCAGCAAAAAAAAAACCCATGTCTAGGAATCAACCACACAAAACCCATGGTTAGGGGAAATCACACAAAACACATGATTATGGGTTAGCCACACAAAACTGAAGGTTATGGGTCAACTGTATAAACCCTTAGTCATAGTTATAGTTATGGGTTAGCCACACAAAACCAATGGTTATGGGTCAACCACACAAAACCCATGGTTATGGGTCAACCACACAAAACCCACAGTCATGGTTATGGTTACGAGTCAACCAAAAAATACCCATGATTATGGGTTTACCACACAAAACCCTTCTCTTCATTGGAAATTGGAACATTGTAATCATGGGTCTCATTTTAGCATGAAATGATGGGGACCATAATTTTCTAATGGGGAAGAATGATCTGAGTTTCTGGGGCATATGGTCTAAATTCAGATGTATAATTCATAAAAAAATTAAATGGAGAGGACACCCTCTCCCATCCATGGTATTTGACAACCCATGGTTTTGTTCCATGGTATGGATTCAAGGCACATTGTAGCTCTCCCATCCATGGTATTTTACAACCCATGGTTTTTTTCCATGATATGGCCTCAAGGCACATTGTAATAATATTATATAAAGGATTTATTCCTTCTCAATAAATCAGTTAAGGATTTTTGGGTTATTGGTTTTGAGTGATTTTCTTAGTATAGTTTGAGAGGTCAGGCTCAAAGAACCCTCTTTGAGCCTCATCCCTCTATGTGGCCTATATACTCTATGCTTCTTTTTCTAGGCTATTCACATCCTAGATCTCACTATGTGTCTTTCTCACAACTGGTCCATTATGTTATCTCTTCTCCTCTTCTTTCGACATCCAATCCTCTAGGTCACGACCCTCAAGATACGTATCAACTAAATTCAAACCATTCCAGAGAAAAATTAGAGAAATATATACTATTTCTACAGTAGAACAATCTACAATAAAGAAATAAATTTTGACACCAATTATAAATGTTAACATAGCATAAAAATGTTCTATGTATTCAGGTCTTATATTTGAAATTCATCTCCAAATGACTTGGACAACAAGGCATTCTCATAATTTCCAAAATATTTTACAAAATGTTTACAGGCAGAATCTCCCCTTCTAATGAGGGATAGAGTCCATTTTATATAAAATATGAATAACTTTTAGTTTATTGGTGACATTTGGTATTCCTCCTTGACCTTTTCAAGTCCCTCATAGGTTTGTGTTCTCTTTAAGAGGGTTTTATTAAATATTACATAAATTTATCTAGAACCTTTCTTATTTCTTATTTTACTATTCAATAAGATATTGAGGAAAATGTTGAAGTAGTTAC
>LPNX010198694.1:570226-618108 GCA_001517045.1 Pseudotsuga menziesii | reverse complement strand
TATATATATGCTAAAACCATCTATCTTAATAACACAGAGTGCCTTGTAGATTCTCATTTCTTCATCTAACTTTGTAATACCAACTTGTCTTTGATTTCTCACTACAATACCCATTTGTATCATATTATTGGTGTTGGTATTTTCCAATGCATACAACCTATTCTAAGTTATAAGCTCATGTAGAAACTCTCAACTACCTAGCTATTCTTGGGTGTTTGTTGGGTCTCTTAATTGCTACAAGTGAAGACCCAAACATTTATTGAGATCATTCACATTAATAAATTATTTTATGTTAGTATGACGATCATTCATGATCGGGGTTGATCCCGAGTGCTTCTTTCCCTTCTTGTTGTGGATTTGCATTTCCATTCCAAATCACAACCTTTAGTCTCCCAGAGTTATACGTTCCATATCTTGGCTCAATTCAGTAATTTCTGATTGGATCCATGTTCTTTACATTGTGTCCATCCCTATATTCAATGACTTCTTTTAGCTCCTCATGAAGTTTTTATATCAATCAATATACAAATTGATTTGTGGATTTTACCTTCCAATTACTATTCTTCCCATAAGCATGGGATCTTGGCTTGTTTTGGTTTGGTGAATGATTTGTGGTAATTCATAATTCAAGATTTGGGTAGATCATGGATTTGAAAAAGAAAAATATGTGGATTCACATACCATGGTTTAGATAAAACACTACAACGTTGACATGCCCTCCATGCTTTTTGTACATGCAGACTCCCTTTAGATTTGTGCGTGGCCACAATTTTAAACATAGTTGGCTCTTCTCTTACATGTTGATCCAGCATTTATTTCTGCCTCTATTTGTAAATTGCAGTGATCGTGGGCCCTATTCCTTTTTTCCATGTGGTTTGTAATCATTACCAAAGCTAATCCTAGATCGTGGCCTTCACACTTAGATCATGAGGATCATGTATTCTTATAGTTTTAGAGCCACACCTCTCTCATAGATTGGAGCTTCCATTTCAAAGGTGAACTTAGGAATATTAATCATCCAAGAGATTTGAACGCCTTCCCACCCACCATCAAATTCATATTTTAGAAAGAGTTTTGTGAGAGGTTTTCCTTCTATGGCTTCAAGGGAATCCTCACCTTATGTTTCTCAAATTTCCTCAGTCTTTTCCAGGTTTGATCAACACATATGTATCATCTCTTCATAATGGCATGCTTTTTTTCCCCAATACTGGGAGGTGTAATTAATGATTTATCCTTGGGTACATACCAAAAAATATTGTATCTATCTTGTTTGTATTCTATTGAAAACTAGTTTGTCCAAATTCCACTAAGCCCTAATAGAGTCCTAGATTTGTGTTCTTGCTTCGCGGTTGGATCCTCCACTCCCCTATCTAATTTTTGTTCAATTATTTGACCTATGATTTAGCGAATTGGAAAATATACTCTTTGCATATTGGGGTTGAAAATCAAAGTCTAATATTTTTACATGGTATATATTTATGCAATACTCATATTTAGGTTGATCATAGGTATCATGTGTCACAGAGATAATTTTATAGCCAATTTTTGAGATTCCAATGATTATGTTTTTGGGTTCAATTATGTGAAATAATTTTGTTGCTTAGGATCCATCTATGAAGGCCAAAACCTCCCTTTGATGAGATTCTATGCCTCTAAATATTTTGTGCTCATGTTTTTCAAGAACACACATGAAGATAATTAGTTGTACAAACCACACTAGTAACTTTAGGACATTCAGGTGGAATACTTCAAGAGTAAGGTGAACTAGGATCATTAATAGGAACAAAGGAGTGGAATGAGTAATAGAGATAGGAGTAACATAATGTGAAGACAAATTCAAGGTAACATGAGGCTCAATAGACTTAGGAGGAGGAGAGACTTCATTAAAGTAGACATATCACCTAATGATGACACCCTGGGTAGATGAATCGAACAACCTATATGCTTTGGACTCCTCAAAATAACTAATGAAAATACATTGGTGAGACTTGGTTAACATTCATTTCTCTTAGGGAGTAACATGCAAAACTAGTTTAGTAGGGACTCTATTCAAGATATAGTTAGCACAACAAATGGATTTATCCCAAAAGAGTTTATGTAATCCTTTAGAATAAAGAATACTTCTAGCCATTTCAACCAAATTTCTATTGTTTCTTTCAACTACCCCTTTTTGTTGAGGTGTATAAGGGATAGTCGTTTTGTGTTGACTACCGTGCTTATATAACTATCTATGAAATTGATTTATAATGAATTCTCACCCATGATTAGTTCTCAAAGTATTAATAATTTTACTATATTCCTTTTCCACCATGGATTTAAAATCTTGAAAAATATACCAAAGGTTTCATTTTTATGTTTCAAAAAATAAACCCAAAAATTGAGATTAAAGTCATCAATACAAGCAAGAAAACACGCTACATAAGACAAATAAGGTTTTTCAAGACGACCACAAACATCACTATGAATTATTTGCAACTATTCTTTATCACACCAAGATTTATCTTTTTCAAACATTTCCTTATGATGTTTATGAAGAACACAACCTATGACAAACACCTTTAGTGGAGTGAATTGTAGGAAAGCCAGGTACCATATTAGACATCTTTGCAGTTTACCATAACCCAAGTGACCTAATATTTCATGCCATAATTTACTTTGTTCATCAACATGAAAACATACTAAATAAAATGGTTTATTTTTTCTTGAATTAAAACTAATAAAGTTACATAATAAAAAAATGTGATCAACATGACTAGGAGAAACAAATTTAAAGTTTTGTTTCATATCTTTTAACACACTTATCAGGCCAAGCTTGAAATTTTTAACCTTTTGACATGCATGATAAACATAAACCAAGTTGATGGGAATTTCTTGAAATTAAAATTAAACATTTATTCCAAAGTACCATTAGGAACACTAACATTAGCAGATCCTAAAACTAAAATATGATTATCATCTCTTATAGATATTGTCTGTTGTGTGTGATTTTTAGTGTCATAAGTATTAAATAAATCAATTGTACCAAATATATGGTTAGAATCACTATAATCCATTATACATTCCACATTAGAAGATGAATCAAAGGGTTGAATGAAACAAGCACATAAGGCTACTTGTTGTTCATCATAAGACTTCTTTGCTTTTAAAAGTTTATGTTTCTGTTTAACGCAAATCTTGTTAGGGTGGTTGTTTTTTCCACAATGTTTACTAGGATTATACACTTTATTTTTATTAGAAACCATGTTATAAGCATCATCATTATAATAATTATATCCTTGATTATGTCGTTTAGAATTTTTAAAATTCCTATTATGATTCTTTTTACTATGTGCCATTAGAGATTTAATAGATAATTTACCACTAGAAATTAATCTGTTTTGTCCATTGATCAAACCTTTACAAAAATATTCAAAGATTGGTTTCAAAGAACCTTTATAAATTTCAATGGATATATTACTATATTGGATGAACATATCAAAACATGAAGGTAACTTTTGTCCAACAAGAATTGTAAGAGCATTATCATTTTTTTTGTAATAAGAACCACAATTATTTAACTTTTCATTATATACGTTAACTTCAACAAGGAATGAATCTATTGTATCAAAATATTTAGGGTCTAACTCATGGATTTTATTTTCAATATAGTAAGTATAAACATCATATTTTTTATTAAATGAAGAAGCTATGGTTTTCCATACCTCAATAGGACCATCCTCAGTCTCAATGTGTACCTGTAAGCTATCCGAAACAATTTGTTCAATGAGTCCTCTTGCTTGATCACATTGATCTTCCCATAACATCAAATATTTTGCATAATTTGGTTTCATTTCATCACCTTCAACTAATCTCCATATGTTCTTACTCCTAAGCACATCAATCATTTTTATCTTCCAGGAGAGACAGTGAACTCCAACTAATAAAGGAATAACACAACTTCAGAAGTCACAGTGTGATAAAATAATGAAATCCTTAAATGAAAAAAATGATTTGAAGTAAAATGAATATTAAAATAAAAAATTTCTTACCAATTTTGAAACCTTTTTGTAACTAAACGACATATCTATACCTCTACTACATAAAACTACGAAAAGAAATTGTCAAATGTCACTTTTTTTTGGAGAAAGAGCATAGCTTAAATCATTTTAGGGTGCATATGGACCTAGGGAATATGCACCTTTTCTTTGAATAGGGTGTTTATATGCTCGCCAAGACCTAGAAACCATAGAAAAATCGTCGAAAATGAAGCCAAAGCCATATGGATGGGAACATGCAAAAACTTAACAAAAAATAGACAAACCACCAAATTCAAATACCAAGAGATATATATTTGATGCTAGATTAGTATACTATATATTTTAATCTATATCTATATAAAAATCAAGAGAACTTGAAGAAAATATGCAATATTTCTGAAAATTAATGGTGAAAGTTGGGGCTTGAAAAAATAATATCAAACTTGCAGCAAATGTCTAGATATAAGAAGATTCCATTTGGTTTTTATAGATTGAATGCTAAATATACAAAATATGGAGGACGTAACTTTCAATAATGAAGAAAATGTTGCTTGTAAAAAAATTCAAAAAAATAGTGAAGAAGGTAGAGCATAACAACTAGCTTTAATACCATGTTATAATTTTGAGAATATGCAGAAACATACAATAATACATTTACAGTAACATGTAAGAGAATAACAATTAGCTCTGATACCAATTTAGAATATTGAGAATATGCATAAACATACAACAATACATTTACACTAAGATGTAAATCAATAGAAAATATCTACTAGTCTATCCTTCTATCCTTACAAGTAACAATAATAATGGAAGAAACAAGAGCCAAAAAGCAAGAGAACAATACATGAGATATACGTGGTAAAACCCCAAATGGGGAAAAATCCACGAGAAGGTTTGGTATTCTTTATTCTTCATAAATATCCATTCTTACAAGAGAGATCCACCCCACATATGATCCATAGCTTTACAATAGCATAACAACAATATTCGCAAGATATTCCCAAAGCCATTCCTTCACTTATATTATATACCAAGAGCTATGGGAGAATAACATCCCAAAATACATGTGGGATAAATTATTTCCCACCTCTGATAATAGGAGCTGTTGATTCCCAAAAATTTCCTTGCATCTACAGCAGGGATTATCCCCAATACATAGTCCCAATTATACCTTAAACTATTTGGAATAGGGAACCCATCCATATTTTGTCCCAACTACCGTTCACTATTTTTTTGGGTTCATTGGTCGACTTTTCAAGGTTTTATCTTAAGAGGATTAAATGCAATATGAAATAATATAATATGTAGTCCTACACTACACTAACCTATCCTATCTATGAGTAATATAAAAAGCACAAGTAGTGGGATAGCATTGAAATCGACACTTGTAAACTAGATAGCTGCAATTTAGAAATATACAACAATATATAATAAATTATGAAAACTAAAACTGTGTTAGCATCATAACATTATGCACTCACAATTAATAGAAACCAAAGTAACACATGAATACATATAAATAGTAAAAACATAAAACTACAAGACTAATCCACTAGAAATTATGAACAATCTTACTACATATATGTGTGAGACAAAGAGAGAAATGGTTCCATAACATTCATCTACACGACATCCATAATCATGTGCAAATTTCAGCACACCATGCAAAGTATCTTCTCTTTTAATAACAAAATAAGTTCTTACATAATGAGAAATGAAATATCCATCCAAAAATCTCCCTCTTTCCTCGCTTCCTTCGCTTTTATAATCTTTACAAAACATAACTCCCAAAGTGACCCTTCAGATTTCCGATAGTTATGACTTTTGGGTTTCCTAGGCACTTGTCACTTTGAAGTCTTTCATCTCTCCTAAAATAAATAGATTGTAATTTATATTATATATTTCAAGTAAGGGTGTTCCCTTTTGACTTTATGAATGAGTCACAAATTTCAAATTCATATGTAATAATATCGAGTTGTCGAGGTCTAAGGAATCATAGGGATAAATATTGTGAAAATGACTCCTTATTTAGTGTGAGCAGTCCCTTTGTGGTGGATTAATTACACAATGAGTCTCATAGTTCAAAATCATATCTAATAATATTTAGCTATTGAGGTATTAGTACAGAGAGAAATCATGTGAAAATGTCTCCTTATTTAGTGTGATCATACCCTTTATGGTTGGTGAAGTACACACTCTTATGAGGTGCAATTTGTGTGAGATAATTCCAACTTGGATTTGTAGAACCCGTACAGTAACTCAGGGAACTACTTTGATGGTGGTGTCCTCATCTTCCTTTATATTTATTAGCTCCTACATCCTCTATGATTTTAATGTGTGTCCATTGAAGGTGGTTGGAGGTGTAAGTTGACATTTTACAAACACTTGCATAATTCCCACATATACCTTCTCACATTTTTTCAATGATGCAATATACTCTTTTTGTAGCATTAATCTAGATTTTCAATCTTTGTCAATAGTTTCATAATCCAACTATGTTTCTTGTAAAGTTCTCCTGGGCATATCAGAGGGGGTTTATTTTTTCTACTACCAAGTTGCCATACAATTCAAATATGCTTTAATATTGTCGATGTTGTGGTCATGCTCCTAGGCACATTCTATCACAACTCTTAGGCTCTATGTGATGTTTTGTATTTCTTGGAGTTGTTCCATGTGTAAGGTTTTTCATTACACCAAAACCTGCATATGTTTATGAACATATGAAACCAAACACGTCCTATTATTAGGAGTGGACATTAGTCCATTTTTTTTAATATTCCAAGAGGTGCAGTGATTAAACCACGAGTTTTACCGATACTCCAACACCCCCCTCTGGCATAGCTTGAGGGAGTTGAGTCCGAGACCTTAACTCTGATATCGAGTAAGGTTTTCCATTACACAAAAAACTACATATGTTGATGAACATATGAAACCAAGCACACGACCCTATTATCATGAGTGACAGTTAGTGTACATTTGTATATTTCCATATTTGCGGTGGTTATACCATGTAGTTGTGCCAATACTCCAACACCGTGACTAGTTCTTGCATATGAAAATACTCCTACTGTAGTGAACTGGTGCAAGCTTGAAATTATGCTAAACTTTGTTTCTCTAATTTGGACGCTTCTACCTCTATTGCTAGTGCATACATATCATTGTGTAATATTTCTACCTGGATTGTTATTACCTCTTTATTGACCTCAATGCATTCTACTTGAGTAATTAATGCATATTTATCATGTTGCATATTTTATGCTAAGAATTCCAAGGTCCCCTTCTCTACTAGCAATGCATCATACTCATGTTTTAGATATACTCCTTCCTTTCTAGATTCCAAAATCCGATATGATAAGATACTAATTTTCCTCTCGACCTTGTCTAAATTATCACTTAGTTGTAGCATATTCAACTCGTTATCCATAAGAATGGCCATGTTTGTTGAGCCTATGAGCCTTTGCAAGATTTCTATATGTGTGTTTAATCAATGGGATCTCAAGAGTGATATCCATCTTTGGATGTACAGATAATTTAATATTTTTTGTGTTCTTTCTACACAATTTGTCTCTTTTGATTGTTAAAGACAAAAAAAATCATATTGGGAACAAAGTCCTCTCAGGAAGGTGTATACAATACTATACCTAATTAATCAATTGTAAGTGCCATCCACTGAGTGGAATGATGGAGCTTACAATTGTCATTTATATGTCCATTTCTTGGGAACCACTACCGTGTACCTCTTATTACAGCCTTTGCTTTTATTTTTTTCTTTCTTTGAGCTTCTTTCATCTCTTGTAGCTCCTTTTCATATTTCCTTTTTTGATCCTCTTCTAACCACCTTTCCTCGGCTTTCCATTTTAATTCTTCTTAAAGGGCCTTTTCCTATTGTTCCTTCCCTTTTCAGGATTCTTCCTCAGTTTTATTTCACAATTCTTCCCATTGAGCCACTACCTCATCTTTCTTTGTAGATTCCTCTTTGATAATCTTCTGGGCCTTTTTTTCTATCTATTTATGGGTCTTCTCCAATTCTTGTAGTTCCTTTTCTTGATTTTCCTGTGCTGCTTGCTTTTTCTTTTGCATGATAGAAGTGTCTATAGTTGATCCTTTACCTTTATTCATTCTCTTGAAAAAGTATTCAAGGGTATGATACCACATATATAAATCCTCATTCCCTAAGAAATCATTAATGTATGGCTAAGCGAATTTTACTGATCTATGACATATTTATATCATACACAATGGAGGTTGAGATCCCCCATAGATGTGAAAATATGTTCCTCCTTGTATTAGGAACCAATCTCCCAACTTCGTGACTTGTTCAATTGCTTGTTCAATCATGCATTGGATTTCTGTTTGATTATCATCATGTATAATGACATGTGTCTATCTGGTAAGGTTACTTCAACCATTGAGTTTAATATGTTCCATCCTCTCTGCCGTGCAACTTCTTACCCTGAACGCATGCTTTCTTGGGAAATGATGTATAATCTATTCTGAGTGATTCAACCCATTCATTTTTCATATTGAATTTTTCTGTTGGAAATTTGTAGTAATGATGCAAGGTGGATTCCTAGAAGGAAGCGAAAGCCTTGTCGATAACATTCTTGATAAGTCAGATTTGAGCATCCATATAAGGGAGAGTACACCATATTACCTTGGCACAAGGAATAACCTTGGATCTAGATGCTACCTTATGTAGGTCTAACCTCTGGATATTTTGGTAAATGGATAACTCCTCTTTTTTTTCACAAAGGGTGTGATACTCTTACATCTTGAAAAACTAATATATTTCTCCCCTAGAGTTCCTCTTTCTTCCACCATATTGTCCTCAGATGATACTTCTTGAATACATTTAGTTTGAAGTCTGGTCCTTCAATGAGACATAGAATAATATTTTTAGACATCAAAACCATTATCATGTTCCATGAAAGAAAATTACGACAGTATGAAAAAAAATCGACTTTTGGATTCAACTCTTTGTTCTCATCCCTGGCCATGGATGCTTAAAACTGTAACTTGGCTAAAATTATGTTTTGTTAGGAATGCATAGATGGGGAAGGTTAGGAATGTTATAAATTTTAAAACATCCATTTGATGATTTTCCTTTTAGATTATTTTCTCAGGTTATTACGTTAGAGGGTATAAACATATCTTTGAATTTAGTTAAAGTCCTAAATCATAATATCTCTTCATGGTGTGCATTTCGGTTAGATAAACTTGGCATATTTATTTTGTGATACCAAGGTTAATTTAATGAGAGTTAGATCATGGAGATAGTATTTAATGTACCAACTATTTATTTTATGTACTTGTATCGGTGCTTTGAGATGCTAGTAAATCACCCATGTTGATGCTAGTTATGTGTATTAGAATTTTGGTTTCAAAGACAATGTAACTTAAATTTGAATTAAAACATGTACATGCCCCTTCTTACCCCATGGGTGTTTCCCTAATTCCACAAGGAGTAAACACAAAATATTTCAAAATAGGATTGTAGGGTTTTCAGTATGATTTTTATAGGTCAATTTGTGAATAGGTACATAGATGGTTTAATATTTCCCTAGAAAAATGTTTTGACAACAACGTAAAGCTTTGAAATTCTGACTTAAGATCGTTCACAAGGGTTCATTCAACGTTAAATTAACCTTGAGGGAACTAAGTGATGATGGGAGGGTAGAAAATATTTTGAAATCACCGTATAGGCATAACTCACACTTAGAAAAAAGGGTGGGGCCACTTACCTCTAATGGATGCTTTTTCAAGAGTGAGACTATTATCACTTTGTCCACACTCCCTTCTCTGGAGGGATGTTGGCTCAATATGCGTATATAGTATCCCTCTCCATGTATATATAAAATGATGGATAAGGGGAGGAAAGGATTCCTTTTATAGTATAAAGGGTAGTTTTGGCATTCTGTGTCACCAATGCTATTCTCACTTGTCATGTACAGTGCATCAACATATTTTCAACCTTTTATTATGTCACATTATGTTGTGACTTTAATTTTGTTGCACAACCTATTTATGACATTTTATCTTTTCTCATGGATTTTTTGCGAGTTTCTTAGTT
This sequence comes from Pseudotsuga menziesii, assembly GCA_001517045.1. Lineage (NCBI taxonomy): Eukaryota > Viridiplantae > Streptophyta > Pinopsida > Pinales > Pinaceae > Pseudotsuga > Pseudotsuga menziesii. The sequence goes on along the minus strand of LPNX010198694.1, from coordinate 608,019 downwards.
TTTATTGCACACTCTTGTTGGAAATACCAAGAGGGGGGTGAATCAGTATTTAACACTTTTTACAATTTCAAACATTAATTATATCATGGAAACATTAAACATTCACAATGCTATCCATCATCACATAAATCATACATAACGAACTAGATATTTTACATGGAAAACCAAATGGGAGAAAACCACATAATGCTTTTCTGATATATTCAAGATTACATTCAATTTATTTACCAATACCAACTAGAAGGAAGCACCAACTCCCTAATTTTCTAGCAACAACTAGAAGGAGGCTCCAACCCCTTGGTTTATTAGCTTGTTGAGGCCTGGAAATTCGTAGGCAACAACAGCAAGGGATTCTCCCCAGTCAACGTTCCCAACTAGCCCGTGACTGTTTGGTGTAGGGAATCCATCCGGTTTGCGGTCCGACTACCATAGGTCAAGTAACAAAAGGGTATACCGGTTGCGGCCTGATCCACCGTATGTATTTTGTATTTTTTGACTTAAGATATGATATGCATGTGCCTAATTAACCATGCAGGGTGATAAAGGATGCAAGGAGTAGTCACAACGTGATGCACAGGTTCTTACCTCTCGTCTTAGAATTCACAAGCATCTAAATCACATATGCAGCGATAAAGTAAAACTAACTATCTATCTATCTATCTATCCCCGAGGAGCCAAATTGTATCTTATTTATGAGTAATGTGTATTGTGCATGCATTATAAAGAGAAATTACAGATAGCTGATATTCCTTCCTACAACACATGAACGATTAAAGATATTTAGACAATCAGATAGCCAATTGTTTATGAACAGCATGCATTACTCATGGTGGTAATTTCATAGAATAAACCAGAAAACATTCAAACAAGAACATAGGCTCTAAGAGTTAGAACAATCTCACAGTTAATGGACAAGAACTAGAAAAATGAAATAGTTCATCTTTCACCAATCCATAGCATAGCATTTGAACGTCCCACCAAACTTTCTCCGATAGGAAAACAATAATTATTTATTGCAAAAAAAAATAGTTCTTCTTACAATATCTCTTTACATGTCTAATTGGGAAAAATACCCTCTCTGTTATAACTTTCAAATATTTAAACTAAAACAGTAGACCATTTGGGCTACCCCCCAAACATGTGACCCTTCGGTTCCTCAAACGTTTCATATCCCTCTTTTTTATCCTTTCTGCGGGCACTCAAGATCTATTGAGTAGCTGACAGACCTTTCAGGTCTGCACCTTTGTTGCTTTTGATTTTTTCCTTTGACTTGGCTTGTACTCCTTGAGATATTGTCAAATTCGGTCCGAACTTCACCCCGCAGTAGTCGGAACAGTCTCTTGGACGCTCCTGCAATTAAACGACAATTAATCATTCATTGGGACTATATTTTCAAGAGATTCAAACCACGTTAAATTAGAACAACCACAATGGCTAAGCAGCAAGAAACGACATGCACTGCATTACTGTTATGAAACTTGACAAGCACTGACACTACTATCCCTTCTACTTATGGGTTCGAAAGAAATAACCAACGACAGGAAACAAAGAACTCATCGGCGGCTTAGAACACTAACATCGGCAGGGTAGACCTATTCATAGCCACATAAGTGGGTCTTAACAGGTGATGGGTATTACGAAAACACTTAAGCACATTGGAGTCGAAAAAGTTAATACCTAAGCTGTGGTGAGAAAACTTCCAATCAGAAATCAAAAGGACAACGACATCAAAATCCAAGTGCTTTGTACAGCCGCAACGACGGAAGAGAAAAGGCTACAGACATGTGACACACATTAGCAGGTGGAGCGTTTTTTTATTTCGGGTAGCTAGCTAGTTTGGGAGCCGCAACGAAAGAAGCAAAATAGACAACAACCTCTGATATAAGTGATAAAAAACTTTGAAAAAAATGGCAGCGATTGAAACTGTTTCGCCTTCGAAACAACATTTTTTAAAAACACTCGATCCCATTCATCTTCGACTAACAAAAACCAGACTCTAACATCTACGACCCACAGCAAATTCCAACACAAGCAATTTATGAAAACAGAATGAGAGTTCATCTTCGAAAATCATCCAAAGTTAAAGCATGACAAAAAATTCACGGATCCAATTGATTCAACGCAGCATTAAAATCATAATGGGGGGTCCAAAATTTTAAAAAATTTGGGGAAAACAGTTTCAGCCACAACAATTGGCGATTACCTGGTGAACCTAGAAATATGGACGATTCTTTCTTGAGTAGCAGACTGTTTAACAAGAAATGAACCTATTGAATTCTTCCAACTATCTGGATTTCTCAAATGGCAAAAGGATGTACCTTTAATCATTAATGACAGTCCGATTTGGGAGAGTGGAAACCAGGATTTTAAAGTCAAGATAACTCTTTTGAGGCGTTGATATGGGTTTCATTATTACTTGTGTCTTCAAGTAGCTACCCGCTTGGGCACCACAAGATTGTAGCATATGGTAAACAACAATATTCATTTGTTCCTCATTCCCATGCCACTTTAACACTTTTGTGTGTTTGGACTTATGTCCTTTTCATATGAGTCCTCCTGCATGCCTTTCTTTCTGAACTTTAATTCAGGCTCCTCTATCCCAAGTCTCCTTCTGTGTGAGGGGTGTGTTCACGCTTCAGCTCATGGATGGAGAGGAACTTTCGGCGATTAGTACTTATATGATCCAACATTTATTTTGATATATTATGCTTTCATAGGAGTTTTTGACTCTTATCTGCCTTTTGGCATTCATTTCTTGGCATGGGATCATTTGTATTTAATATACTGTTTACCTTGCTTCTTTCCATGGGCCCTTTGCTGTCACTCCCTAGGACATTTTAAATGTGACATGGATGGAGCCTCAAAATAGTATTCCAGACCTTTTGATTCTGGTCTATTTCACAGGGGTTAAGCAGGACTTCAATGCGTACATAGCTATTTGGGAAAACTGCTAAACTGGAAGAAGTTCTTTTAGATGAGCAACAATGTACATTCTTATACCCAGGAACCTTAATCATACCAAAATTATGATGTTTTCCATGCAAACGTGGGTTTGCCTCCTTTATTGAAATCGACAGAAATTTAAACTAAAACAAAACTGAACTTCATGACTCAAAGAATAAAAAAGACGACCAAGCCATATTATTTATATACAAAAATAGAAGAACAAAAATCAACTTAGGAAAAATAGGGCTTGAGAACCAAGACATTTACTAGTAAGTTCTCTTCCCACCCTTGTAAATATTGTAACTTATAAGTTGAAGGGCCAAGCTTCACCGCAATCTGGAAAGGACCTACCCACAACTGCTGGAATTTCATGCGTTTTCCTTTCTCATCATGGGGGTGATCCCACTTGAGAACCAAATCTCCCACTTCAAAGTATTTTGTTCCTGCCTTATGTTTTTCGAACCATGTCTTTATTACCTCTTGTTGTTTCTTAAAGCGCTCTCTGGATCTAGACCGAGCCTCTTTTGCTTTCATGAGGTTATATATCCTTATTTGCAAAACTTCATCATCCGACCCTCTAGATTCTTGAGCTATTATGGAAGAGGGTAGCATGATATTGGGGGGAGTAATGGCTTCTTTACCATACACAAGGGTATACGGAGACACTCCTATTGAAGACTTAGGGGTGACTCTATCGGCCCAAAGGGCGTTTGGTAGCGCTGAGTGCCAACTCCTCTGGTTTTCTATTATGGTCTTCTTTAAAATTCTAGTTAGATTTTTGTTAGTGGATTCAGCTAGGCCATTTCCTTGTGGATAGTACTTAGCAGAATAATGAAACTTTATTCCTTTCTCATGAGTGAAAGCGGTTAATTTAATCGATGAAAAGTAAGTAGCATTATCAAAGACTAAAGAAACTGGAACTCCAAACCTGGTCATAATATGGTCCTACAGGAAGCTGATGACCACGTCCTCATTTATTTTGCGCAGCGGGATGGCTTCAACCCAATGGGTGAAATAATCGGTCATGGTCAAAATGTACTTGCGTTGTAGGGAGGCATTAGAGGAAATTTCAACTCAAAATGGGCCTTTTAACTTTTATTCAAATTCCATGTCATCATGTGTTAGCCAATTAAATTGCTTTAAATTTGAAATACCATATAGGTCTTAAACAATTTTTTAATATAAATTTGGGGAATTTGTTCAATTGATTTGATCCATTCTGGATCTATAGATATTCCCTTCTTTGAAACTACGTGCCCCAACAACTTACCCTCTATGACAGTGAACACACACTTCTTGGGATTGAGTGAGATGCCATATTTCCGACAGCATTCAAAAATCTTCCTTAGATGGAAAAAATGTTCTTCTCTCCTCTTTGAGAATATCGTAATATCATCGAGGTATATCACAAAAATACGGCCAATCAAATCATGGAAAGCTATGTCCATAGCCCTCTGGAACGTGGCTCCAACGTTTATAATCCCAAAAGGAATTCTTCGATAAGCGAAGGTTCCCCATCTGGTCCTGAATGTTGTCTTTAATATGTCTTCTTTGACTACTAATACTTGATTGTAGCCTGAGAAACCATCCAATAAAGAAAATAGTTCAAAACCTGAGACCATTTGTAGTAGTTGTTCCATGGGTGGAACAGGATAGTTATCTTTATCTGAAGCGCAGTTCAAATTCCTGAAATCCATGCACAGCCTGATTTCTCTAGATTTTTTTCTCACCGGTACCAGATTCGAGACCCATTCTGAGTGTCTGACCTTAAAAATGATTCTAGCATCCAATAATTTATTAACTTCACTCTGAATCAACGGTTCCAATTTTGGGTGCATTTTTCTTAAAGGTTGCCGATAAGGTTTGACCCCTGATTTGATCGGGATAACATGCTGGATGATGCTGGTGTCGTATGTCTTTAGATCTTCGTATGTCCATGCAAAGACTTATTTATATTGATTAAAAATACTGATGAACTTATCTCTTTCTGCTAGTGAACAACTTTTTCCAAGATTCACATATTTAGGATTTGCCTCAGTCCCCAAATTTATCAACTCGAATTGTAGAGATCAGCTGTGAGTCTTCACGTTTGTTGGTCTTCTAAATTTTCCATTTAGATTGAACATTATTTATAAGGTTTTGACTCCTTTAGGGATGAAATTGTCATACTTCAGCTCGTCCCGATGTTCTTCATCGTCTATAATTGCTCCTTTAAATACCTCGTCATTTGTTAAGCATTCTATAATCTGCTGATCGTCATCGAACACTCGTAAGTTGGTAATCATATCAGGGACTGAGGGCCTGAAAAGCAGTTCAATAGAGCACCGATTATTAGTAGGCACAAGCCTAGTAGCTGATGTAGCTAGCAAGTCAGCTGCTGCATTTTTTAGTCTTGGAATTGAAACAATATTAAATGTGTTAAAACATTTGAGCAGATCCCATACCTCATTTTGATAAGATTTCAAGTGGGGAGAAATACAATGTATTTGATTTCGAATCTGTTTTACAATTATTTCAGAATATCCAAAAACTTTCAGATTACTTACCTTTAATTCGATTGCTTTCCTCAATCCTTGCACCAACGCTTCATACTCAGCTGTGTTATTTGTACATTCAAAATCTAATCTACATGAAAGAAAATGTTTATTCTTCTTGGGGTCGATAAGGACACAACTGGCCCCTGACCCTTCTAATGTCTTAGAGCCATCAAAAAACAATGTCCAGAAATCACTCGCTACTGCATGCGAATCTACTCCTACTGCTAAGTCTACTATCTTATAGTCGATTTCATTAGCCTGTGAGAATCGAAGGAGATCAGGCTGGGTGTCAGAGATGTTGCTGGCTTCTTCTGCTTGGTAATTTCCTGGTTCCAACTCAATAAAATAATTTCCCAACACAGAATCCACTGGTTCATTCTTTTCCTCAAGTTGAGTAACATTATATTTCATGTGAGGTTCCCTCAGAATTTTAATTTGGTTCAGGCCTCCTTTATACGGAAGCCATAGATGCGACTAATCTAAGGAAAAATATCCATTTAGTTTTGCTGACCATTCTCTGCTAAGGACAAGCCCATAAGAATCTGGTATATCGGCCACCATGATGTCAATGACTTGGCACACTTTATCATTTGATGACAGGTGGACTAGGACATCCTCCATCTCACCAATTACCTTTACATTCGTCCTGTCCAACTGAACAACCCTCCACGTGGATGGCTTAGGCTGCCCATTTATCTTTTTACAGACTGATATTGGCATGACGTTAACTGACGCCCCTGAGTCTACCAGGTAATTATGTATGTTGTGATTAAAAATTTCAAAAGTGAGGAGGAAAGGTGGATGTTTGTTCTTAGACTTACCTCCAATGCTGGTTTCTCTGATTTCTTCTTCCTCTTTAGGCCGATTGTCAGCGGGCAGCCTCTGATCTGATGCTTCAAGCGCTTTCAATAGTCTTTCCTTTTGCTATGGCACTTTACACATTTCAAATAGTGAAACATTCGCCTTTACCTTCTTTATATCTTCCATGATGTCATAATCCATCTGCGGTTCAATGGGATGTGGTTTATCAGGATTCATCTTTTCTTCATTGGGCTTGTCCAACGTATAATTCTGCCTAGGATCTTGGCTGGTAATGGTGAATTCGGGAATTCTATCAGCTGCGGAATTATTTTGAAATTTCTTAACATTTTTCTGAAGCCTTTTGATTTTTGGGAGTATGAGACTGTCTTCTTTAACCGACCCTTGGCTCGTTGTTGTAATGTTCATTTCCATGATGCTCTCGTATCCCCAATTCTTTTCTTCCTCAGCATCGAATAACGAAACAAAATTCCACAGAACCATGGTCTCATCTTCTTGTTCTTTTGTTGAAGTGGTACTGTCCCTTTTTTCTTCATCTCCATCTTCTGTTAATTTAGAATCTAGTAGCCGCATTCATAATCAACGCCATTGAGTTTATCCATTGAGGACAATTCTTTTCAGAGTGGGGCTGTTGGTGGAACATGCAAAAATTGTCCATTCCTACCTCTGTTAAATTCATAGATGCTGAATTGTGAGGAGGAGGTTGGGATTGATTGTTATACTCCCTTTTCTTGTAATAGGGCTTGTAGAACTTATGAGTTTCCTTTTCTTTTTCCAAGTCTATGATTCTGTTAGAAAGATTTTGCATCATTTTTTCCATACTTTCAAAATCTGGTGATTTCTCTTCCTTAGGCTTAGCAAACAACAAGGCTTTCCTTCCCACACCTTTCTCTCCTGACCGTTCAGGATAATCTTCGATACTTTCTCTTTCAACCTCTACCTTTTCTGCCTCCTCATAATTTTCTGCTAAAGTGGGCTTGGCCTTCATTAGGGTAAACATGGCCAGCTTGGGTCCTAAAGCCGAAGTATAATATTCGATCAGGGCTTTATCTGAAGGTCTGTCATCTTCAGAAAAATTCTTGAGGTATGCTGCAAATCTTTAAGTGAAGCTGTGCACCTTCTCTTTTCTCTCTTTCTTTAAAGCGCATAGTCCTTTCATGAGGGCTGCATGAGTCTTTTGGATCGCATACTTACTTCTAAAGATCCTTTTGAAGGTATCCCAATCAGGGATAGAGTTCGCAAGAAAACCAAAATACCATGATGCTGCAGCTCCTTTAAGGGTGTGCAGGAATAGTCTGCAAACTACATCTTCATACTCCCCAGCCCTTAACCCTTCTATTGCCAAATAAAAACTTTGCACGTGGTCGTCTACTAGTATCTTTTCACTTGAGTCGAATTTGGGCAACATATTTTCAAAGGCTTGAGGTAAATCATGTAACAGAGGTGTCAGGTTTAAAGGTGATCTGGCTCTCTAGGCAGGTGGTGGATTCGGTGGGTTGGGTGGTTTATTGGAGTTTACGCCTTCCATGAGTCTAGGTGGAGAGTGAGGAGGTGAGCAAATAGGAGTGTGAGCAGGAGAACTGTGAGGAGTATCTGGGCCTTCTTGATTCAAAGGAAGTACAACTTCATGTAGGGCTATTTCTACAAGCTCTTCCCAATCCTCAACCAACACTGAGTCTTCCAATATGGGACAATCTTTCCTTTTATATTCTCTTCTAGGCAATTCAAGGATGATTGGAAATCCTCCAATCTTCTTCACATATGCCTTGGTGTGTCTTCTCAAATTATTAACAACTTTGTTGTCGACAGAAAACAAATTTTCTCTACCCCTTTCTTCCGGAATTGGATTATGAAGCCCACTATTTTCTAAACTGTTACCGGTGGAATAATCTCGAGAAAACGGGTTTCCTCGGCCAGCCATGCACTGGCGGCCCTCCTTCTAGCGCCATAAACTATTGAGGCCTAGAAATTCCCAGGAAACAACAGCAAGAGATTCTCCCCAGTCAACGTTCCCAACTAGCCCATGACTGTTTGGTGTAGGGAATCCGTCCGGTTTACGGTTCGGCTACCATAGGTCAAGTAACAAAAGGGTTTACCGGTTGCGGCCCGGTCCACCATATGTCTTTTGTATTTTTTGACTTAAGATATGATATGCACGTGTCAAATTAACCATGCAGGGTGATAAAGGATGCAAGGAGTAGTCACAACGTGATGCGCAGGTTCTTACCTCTCATCTTAGAACTCATAAGCATCTAAATCACATATGTAGCGATAAACTAAAACTAACTATCTATCTATCTATCTATCCCTGGGGAGCCAAATTGTATCTTATTTATGAGTAATGTGTATTGTGCATGCATTATAAAGATAAATTACAGATAGCTGATATTCCTTCCTACAACACATGAACGATTAAAGATATTTAGACAATCAGATAGCCAATTGTTTATGAACAGCATGCATTACTCATGATGGTAATTTCACAGAATAAACTAGAAATCATTCAAATGAGAACATAGGCTCTAAGATTTAGAACGATCTCACAGTTAATGGACAAGAACTAGAAAAATGAAATAGTTCATCTTTCACCAATCCATAGCATAGCATTTGAACGTCCCACCAAACTTTCTCCGACAGGAAAACAATAATTCTTTATTGCAAAAAAAAGTAGTTCTTCTTACAATATCTTTTTACATGTCTAACTAGGAAAAATCCCCTCTCTGTTCTAACTTTCAAATATTTAAACTAAAACAATAGACCGTTTGGGCTGCCCCCCAAACATGTGACCCTTCGGTTCCTCAAACATTTCATATCCCTCTTTTTAATCCTTTCTGCGTGCACTCAAGATCTGCTGAGTAACTGACAGACCTTTCAGGTTTGCACCTTTGTTGCTTTTGATTTTTTCCTTCAACTTGGCTTGCGCTCCTTGAGATCCTGTCAGTTTCGGTCCGAACTTCACCCTGCAGTAGTCGGAACAGTCTCTTGGACGCTCCTGCAATTAAATGACAATTAATCATTCATTGGGACTATATTTTCAAGAGAATCAAACCACGTTAAATTATAACAACCACAACGGATAAGCAGCAAGAAACGCCATGCGCTGCATTACTGTTATGAAACTTGACAAGTGCCGACACTACTATCCCTTCTAACTACGGGTTCGAAAGAAATCACCAACGATAGGAAACAAAAAACTCATCGACGGCTAAGAACGCTAACATAGGCAGGGTAGACCTATTCACAGCTGCATAAGTGGGTCTTAATAGTCGATGGGTACTGTGAAAACACTTAACCACATAGGAGTCAGAAAATTTAAGACCTAAGCTGTGGAGGAAAAACTTCCAATCGAAAATCGGAAGGACAACGACATCGGAAGCCAAGTGCTTTGCACAGCTGCAATAGCAGAAGAGAAAAGGATACAAACATGTGACATGCATCGGCGGGCGGAGCGTTTTTTATTTTGGGTAGCTAGCTGGTTTGGGAGCCACAACGACGAAAGAAAAATAGACAACAGCCTCCGATCTAAGTGATAAAAAACTTTGAAAAAAATGGCAGTGATTGAAACTGTTTCACCTCTGAAACAACATTTTTCAAAAACACTTGATCCGATTCATCTTCAACTAACAAAAAATAGACTCTAACATCTACGACCCACAGCAAATTCCAACACAAGCAATTTCTGAAAACAGAACGAGAGTTCATCTTCGAAAATCATCCAAAGTTAAAGCATGACCAAAAATTCACGGATCCAATTGATTCAACGTAACATTAAAATAATAACGGGGGGTCCAAAATTTTAAAATTTTTGGGGAAAATAGTTGCAGCCGCAACATAGCTCCAACTAAAAGGAGGATCCAACCCACCAATCCTTTGGATCCAATCTGTAGATAGTACTACAATCCTCATTGAGCTCCAACTCACCGTATTTATCAACACAGACTAGAAGGAAGATACAACTCCCCATTCTTTCCCTGTCCTATCACCCTGATATTAATAAGAGTTATCAATATGTCTTTGCCACTATATCTGAGTCCCTCTCACTATCAAATTATACTTGTATCACTATTAGTGTCAACCTATACTCGTATCACTATATTTGTCCCAATGCCATAATCACTATCTTTTCCACAATCTCTGTCTCTATCTTTGTCTCTACAATATCAACCCGTGTCTTCCTCAAATAATTACTCCAAATCTACAAGTAACTTCTTCCAAGATAATATTCAAATTTAAAGAAAAAAATATGTGCAAGACAAAAAATATGTTTACCAAACCCTTGAATATGTCAAGACAGTCACCAAGATTTATGCCAATGTCATCATAGAATATGCAAATATAAACACATAAAATATGCAAAGATAAACACCAATATCCATGCCAACACATCACCAATATCTATGTCATCAATATCCCAAGATATTCACCAAGTTATATTCCAACATTATCATCAAAATAATCGTTATATATGCCAATACCACCATCAAGTACGCCAAGAGAGAAATAATAGAGCATGCACAAACTTCATACATTTTAAAGAAAACATAATGAACCCAAAATAAATCTTAGATCATGTCATCACAAATCCCTTACATCAATATTTCTAATGATCTAATAAGTTTGTGATTCTATTATCGTATGTGAAGTATGCAAGATTTATTCAACCTTTTTCTCCTAAATTTTCACTGTCACTATCACTCTCACAAACCCTGACTTTTAATAAGTATAACTTCAAACCTGCAATGGATATGTATCTAAAATTTTTCCTCATATTCTTCATGATAACTACTACATCTACAACAAAGGGAACTCTATGAAACATCCTGAATCAAAACTTATAATGAAAATGAAAAACTAACTTGTCTAAAGATGATTTTTGAGTCATTCAAAAGCCATGACTTCCTAAGATCATATCTCTAAAATTGTAGCAAAAAAATATTTGGAACTTGAACCCTATGTTCCTCAATATTTCTAATACTTTCCCTCCACTAGGAATAGTAAAAAACTTCAGGGATAAAAATATATAAAGAAAATTCTATTCTGACATGTTTGAAGATTATTTAGAAACCTTAAATTCCCAAGGTATTATCTCCAAAACTATATTTAATCATCATTTAAACCTTCTACCACAGGTTCATCAATATCTCTAATTCATCTCATCCAAACGACGCTATCTGAATCGTCCTAGAACACAATACATAGAAATTTTTTGAGGATGAATTGAAAAAAATTTCACAACAAAAAACCCAAATAGAAATCTTGATTATTAAAATTCTTTATAATTTCTTATATGATATCCTAAAACAATTAGCCACTAGAATATCACTGAAAGAACAACATGCAAAAAAACATAAGAACACAAGAACACAAAGATTTTCCTTGGGGAAACCACAAGGGAGAAAACCCCGCAAAAATTCCTTAGTATAGAACTCAACCAATGCAGTGTAAAATACAGACAAAAAATGATTCCTTCTTCTTGGTGTGCTACTACTTCTCTCTCTTGCTAAAACAAGCTTGAGTGAGTGTGTCTAAATGAAGGGGTGTGCCTCCCTATTTATATTCTTCTGTTGACTTGACCTATAACTTGGTGGGGCTGACTTCACTAGATGTTAGGGTTGACTTGTACAACTAGACATTACAAATAGCATTGATTATATTGACACTTGAGTACTAATGACCCAACTTACATTTAGAGATTTACATTACTTCTTTTAATGACACTGACAAGACCAAACTCATCTCCCGAAGGAGGAATACAATACTACTTGGAATATCTTTCGAAGTTACAATAAATTAACACTCCCTCTTAACTAGGAAGGTATTTAAAATCTGCTATTACAACTGTACAACTATCTGGTGAGACTCTATATGTCATAGGAAGTTTTGGAACATTTTCTAATATATTCAACATTGATCTCAGCTAGAACATATTATGTAATCTTCATATTCTGTATGTTCTTTTACTAAATCATATTCTAGATCTTGTTCTTGTAGTCTTCGTCTTTCGTACATTATAGACCATATTTTATTTGTCTTCTACTTAACCATATTCTAGATCTTCTTCTTGTAGTCTTTTTCTTTTGTACACTTTTGAACATATTCTAATTGTCTTCTACTTGAATAAACTTCTGGACCTTCTTCTTGAAAAATCAGTGTTGATCCTAGTTTTGTTACCATTTTTGGCAGATAAAATACTCATTTAACCATATATTTTTTTATCTTTTGTATATTTTATGACACAGAACATTATTCAACCTTAGGTATGAGTGTTTTTAAGGTTTATATGAAATTATTTTATTATTATCATTTTTATGGTTTTGTTAATTAAAAATAACATTATTGAAGCATATTTGATGTATTAATTAGTTTGTATAATTGTTTACAGGTTTTATAATCCTTTTGGGCCAAGTTAATATGCAAAATGCATTCAGCCTACTTTTTGCACAGCATGTCGATCTCGTCATTCAGTCCGTCTCCCTAGATCGATGCCCAATGTATCCATCTCACGTCCTAGCCTTTCGTTCAACACTCCGTCCAGATCGCCTATCAGACTACGCACTACTGAGAATTAATTTCGACCATTTTAAACATGAAACAACTGCAAGCATTCTGTTATTCGCGTTTCTGGGTGATGAAGCTATGTTCTAGACTGTTCACCAGCGTGCGTTCTCCTTCACTCACCACCATGTCAACCATCCATGCGCTGGACTGTTGCATTCAACCCATGATATAGAAGATGCACCACTACACTCTCCTTTGTTTGCCATCAGTTTCCTGCTGCAATAAGGAAGGATCCTATTCGCCACCTCTGAAGATCGTTCATGCTGAAGAGAATCCTGTGCGCCACCTTTGAAGACTGTTGACGCTGAAGAAGGGAGATGCTTATGCGCTGGCCTATGATCAGTTAAAAAAACTTTAAAGATCAGCTAAATTTAGAGAGCAGTCGACCTTGAGGTCGACTTGCTCATCCCTATAAATCATTATATAAAGCATCCTCTATGAGAGAGCTGAAGCTAGATAGAAAACCAGTCAGTTAGTAGAGTTAGGAGAAGAGTTCTTACTGTAATTTATTCTTGAACTTTGTATTTGTGTTCCACCATTTGAATAAAGAGCTGCATACATTGCTATTGAAGATTGAATTTAAGTATAAGTTAGCCAGAAATCACCCCTAATTGCTGAGTGGGCCCCTCAGAGGTTCATTTTCCTTGTTTAGTTTAGTTTCTTTTCTGTTTTAGCTAGTCTAGTTTCTAGTTTGTTTCCATTAGATTATATTAAATGCTATTCTCTTTGTTTTACGCAATACATTAACTTAGTTTTATTTCAAAAGTTAATTCATTAGATGCGCGCATAGATTTCTTTCAGTTATTTGCTTTTAGTCATTTTGTTTCCAGTTATTTTCATTTCCAGCATTTCTTTCAGTCTTTGTTTTCAAGAATATAGAATGAGTTGTTTTGATGAATTTAGAATAGATTCAATTCTATTATTTCCTTTCTTGTTTTGAATTTATGCAAGTTAATTTCTAGTTTATTTATTAGTTTAATATGCAAATGATTCCTTTTGTTCATGAATTAGTTTAAGGTTAATTTGTTGTTAAATAGGTTTATTTACTATTCCAATGCATTAGAATTACATCTGCATGGCTTCAGCTGAAGATTAGTTCATTTAGGTTAGTTTTTACCATTTTTACTCTATAGCCTATCATTTGGACCTGTTCACCTTGTTATTCAACCACCCTTTCAGATCCATAGTTCAGTTTGTCATTCAACCCTTAGTTCTGTTTTTAATGTTTTATGTATTTTAAAATTGTTTTCAGTTCTATTTTGCTGATGTTTGAATTATGCTTTGTCTGTAATAGTTAAATAATAGTTTTGTTTAACATTTAAATTAAAGTTTAGTTGTTTTAAATTACTTATTAAATTTTTATCATTTTACTTACTTCTTTTACTTTGAACGTAGTTTAAGTTATTCTTAAGTTTTGTTTCTGATTTTGTCTTATGGTTGTATGGTTTTGTGTCTATTCCTTTTGAATTGATTTACTTGTTTGCATGCGAGATTTAGTGTTTTCCTTAGTATGTTTTTAGGTTGTCTTTTTATGATTGTGTTATTGTTGAAAGAACTTGTAGGACAGAACCTAAAGATATTTCTTTATTAAGTTTTCTACTTGTTTCTTTTATTTAAGTTTTATTTATTAATTTTTCTACTTGCTTCTTTTTAAGTTTTCCTTATTAAGTTTTATCTATTAAGTTTTCTAGTTGCTTATAAGTTAAGTCTTCCTTGCAATTTAGTTTTTCGTTTGAATAAGTAAGTTGTTGATTATATCTTTTTCAGTCCAAATAAGATAAGATTAGTTGTTTAGTTAATATTTTATCCTAGTTTAGTTACCTTAATTGCATTTTTAGGAAGTTTGACTCAGTTTTCTTATTTCACATTCAAAAACTATCTGTTGAATTTCTTATTTCATTCCCTTCCAAAAGAAGTTACGTCATGCCCGCTCATACGTTTTGAGGAACCCGGAGTGCCTTACCACTGGAGAAGCATGGAGTTCATAAAAGACAACCTAGTGAAGCTCTGTGCTTTGGGGAAGCACCAAGTGACCCTTAAATCTCAGAGAAGAAGCATACCAAGAGTAATGCAGTACACGAGAAGGATTACTAGCCAACTGTTGGATGATTTGAGATAAGGAAGAGTCATTGACATAGCCTTGCTGAATAGATTGTAACCAATTTGGAATAGGCATAGAAATAGCTGAAAGAGAAGCATGGTCATCAAATGTGCAGGAAAGAGCATCTGCCACAAGATTGTCCTTACCCTTCTTGTAAGTGATCTCCTACTCACAACCCATGAGTTTGCTAACCAATTTTTGTTGTGTTGGGGATGAGACTTGTTGTTCTAGGAAATATTTCAGACTTTGTTGACCAGTCTTGATGTAGAAATGATTCCCTAAGAGGTATGGATTCCATTTCTGTATGACATGCAAAATAGCCATCATTTCCTTCTCATATGTAGAGGCAGCTAAATTCTTACCAAATAGGGATTTGCTGGTGAATGCAATGGGATGTTCATCTTGGAGGAGGACAACACCAAGTCCATTATCATAAGCATCACTCACAATAGTGGAGGGGTTGGAAAAATCAGGCATAGCTAGAACAGGTGTGGTACACATAGTTTGTTTCAGTTTTTCAAATGCACACTCAATAGCAGGTGTCCATGCAAAAACATCATTTTTCAGTAGAGTTGTTAATGGAGCTTCAATCTTCTTATAATCCTTGAAAAACTTGTGGTAGTATCCAGTAAGTCTCAAAAACCCATGAAGGCTCTTCAAGGTCTGAGAAGGTGGCCAGTTTTTTGTGGCGTTGATTTTTGTAGGATCGACATGAACCCCTTGTGCTAAAACAATATGCCCGAGATACTCTACTTACTTCTACCCAAAAACACATTTAGATTGTTTGGCACAGAGATGATGATCACAGAAAAGTTGCAGTACAAGATCTAGATGTTGGAGATGCTCAGCCCAGGTTTTACTATAGATGAGGATATCATCAAAGATGACCAGAATGAAGTTTCGCAAGTAGGGTTGAAATGTTTTATTCATCAATGCCTGGAATGAGGAAGGGGCATTTGTGAGGGAAAATGGTATGACCAAAAATTCATAATGGCCATCATGTGTGCGGAAATATGTTTTAGGGATATCATCTGCATGGACCTGAATTTGGTGATACCCAGAACGAAGTTCCAACTTGGAGAAAAAATGAGCACCATGGAGCTCATCCAGACTCTCATCAACAACATGAATGGGAAACTTATCCTTGATTGTGATGTGATTAAGTGCTCGAAAGTCGATGCAAAGGCTCCATGACCCATCTTTTTTCTGCACTAGAAGGACTAATGAAAAGAAGGAACTAGTGCTAGGGCGAATAACACCTTGCTTCAGTAAGTCACTAACACACATCTCAATTTTTGTCTTGTGGTGAAATGGGTAGTGATAGGGCCTAATGTTGGGAGGGACACTTCCAGGAAGGAGTGGAATACGATGGTCCTTGGGTTGGGAAGGTGGCAATCCCACTGGATCAACAAACACACATGCATATCGATCCAAAATTTGTTGGAGATCCAATGGAGTAGTTGAGACTGCTGAAGGTTGCATCTGAATGAAATGGAGCTGAGCGATGACACCATGTGAAATTTTCTTAAGAATTTTTCCCATGCAATGCAAAATGATGAGGCTGAGAGACCCTATTTGTAAGCCCGCAATGTGTGTTTGGTACCATTGATTGAAAACTGCATCCAAAGTTCAGCAAAATCCCATAAAATGGGTCCAAGTGTGCGTAACCATTGAGCACCCAAAACCACATCACATCTACCTAAGGGCAAGGAAAACATGTCAAAGTGCAAGTTATAATCCCCCATAGATATCTGCGCATTAGAACACTTCCATTTACAAGGTAAGGTGCCCCCACTTGCAATCTGACTTCAAAGATAGAGCAAGGATGGATGAAACAATCAACCTGTTTGGCGATCCTTGGGTCAATGAAGTTATGAGTGCTACTAGAATCAATGAGTATTGTAAGAGGGATTTTTTTGAAGAACCCTCTGACCCGCATGGTTTGTGGGGTGATGAATCTGGCTAAGGTATGGAGAGATATCTCTATTTGGTCCTATGGAGTAGGAAGTTGTTGAATGTCACCATCATCATCTGTGGGATCCTGAGCATCATAAAAAATTTCAGGTGCAGGTGGAGAATCGACATCTAAGAGATAGAGCTTTTGATCAACACATCTATGTCCCTAGGTGAGTTTCTCGTGAAAATTATAAAAAATCCCTTTTTCCTGATGTTCCCGCATCTCTGCTTCAGACAAATGCTTGATAGGAGTGGTTCTAGGAGCTGGTGGATTTTGGGTTCTTTGGGGAACCATAGGTCTGAATGGAATAAGAGGGGATTTGGAGTGTTGTTGAGCCCGAATCTTGTCCTCTTCTAGCTTAGCCAACCCGAGGACTTCCATAATTGTATTGGGGAAGAACATTTTAACCTTAGAGCATATTGCATCCTTCAGACCACTGATAAAACAACTAAGGTAGAATACATCAGGCAATCCCTCGGTGTGATTGGCTAGTTTCTCAAATTCTATCTGATACTCCCGCACAGTGCCAGTTTGGAAAAGTTTGGTGAGTGCTCCTGTGAAATCATCAAAAGTACTAGGGCCAAATTGCTGCAAGAGGAGTTGGGAAAAATCTATCTAGTTTGGCTTGGCATGAGGCTTGATGTACTAATGGAACCATTGGGTGCTTCATGTTCCAAATGAAAGGATGCAAGGGGGACTTTATTGACATCAAAAGTGTTATGCATACTGAAATATTGTTCTTCCCTATAAATCTGTCTAGTTGGATCATCACCATTGAAGCGAGGAAAATCTAGCTTCGGCCCGTGGAAGTTGCTAGATGATGAGAACCCAGTGTTTGTAGAAGACTCAAGATGGTGACAGTTGTTCATGGGTGAATGCTGAAGATTGAGGCTGAATTTTTTTTGATCTAGATCCTCAAGTTTGGACTTGATGGTGGTTCTTCTTCCATTTGTTTATTTGCTCCAATGCGGGTGATAACCATAAGTAGTTTTTTTTTCCAGGTAATGGGTAGAAAAACAAAAATGGAGAGGGTTTTAGAAAAGGAGATTTTTTATTTGGGAAACATTTGGGGGGGTAATTGGGGTTTTACGGGGTTTTGGACACTTTTTTAGGGACAAGAAGTAGAAAATGTGAATTTCAGAGGTGGAATGAAGGAATTCGAAAAATTTTCAGAGAGGGACAATGAAGCAAAAATGGAAAATGAACATCGTGAAAAAATTTGAAGGTGATTGGGTCAGAATCAGAGAAGTTATGACAAACCCTAAAAATTAACAAATGTGGAATTTCGGCCTTGGGGAAGTAAAATTGGCGATAGGGTCCTCAATTAAGGAATATGAATAATGGTATTATGGGGGTGCCAATGAAATTTCAAGGGAAACAGAGCTAAATCAAGGAATATATGGCTGAAAAACTGATCTGTGGCTATGCGAGAAGCTGTGTTTTATCAACAGGAAATGGAGTAAATGATCTGTGACAATTCTGAAAATATGCATGTTATCAACTATAAATAGAGATGGAACCTAGGTATATTCAACTTCTTCTTGGTTCAAAGGTAGTCACTCGACCACCAAGGCTGTTTTAGGCTTGAGTATTGTGGTAGCACCCCTCACTTCACAGCGCAAGTAGAATGGCTAACCTCTTGGCCAAAAACGATAGCTCTTTGGTTTTCCTCATGGATGAGAATCTAGTCAATCTGGTGGGGGTCGTTTCCCTTTTCTCCTGGAAGATCCTCTCAATGGCTAGCTACTTCAGGGTTCCTGTGGTACTCCTCACAATGAGTTTTAGGGCTATGCCCAAGTACTTCCCACAATTAAGTGGATAGAGTTTAATCCCTGATCCGGATGAATAATATTGCTGCAAGAAGAAGAACAACTGTAAGGCTCACAGAGCCAGGAAGCACGGCAAAGAAATTTTTTTCCCGAAATTCCACCCAACGAGCCCAAGAAAGTGCTCTGATACCAGATGTGGGGAACCTCCTGCAATGAACAAAAATATTGGAGCACAAAAGATATTTTATTGATCATGGGCCACTTCGAGGGGGCAACCTGCTTTGAGCAAGCTCAATACAAAATAACTCTTTGATGCTTTCATTAGCCTCAACCAATAATTATATACTAAGTCTAATCTAAACAACTATTACTCCCCATGAATGTGGGATAATGCAACCTATTAGTTGGATGACTTAACAATTATTACTTACTCCCCATGAATGTGGGATAATACATCATACTAATGGG
Organism: Pseudotsuga menziesii; assembly: GCA_001517045.1. Taxonomy (NCBI): domain Eukaryota; kingdom Viridiplantae; phylum Streptophyta; class Pinopsida; order Pinales; family Pinaceae; genus Pseudotsuga; species Pseudotsuga menziesii. Next base: position 588,864 of record LPNX010198694.1, on the reverse strand, counting down.
ACGACTTACAAAGCATATCCGTCTGACAAAATATACCAACAAAATAAAGAGGGGGGTTGACACGGGTTCTTAACATTATAGTAAATGCTATTCTATTTGTTTTCTACAATACATTATCTTAGTTTTATTTCAAAAGTTAATTAGTTAGATGCGTGCATAGATTGCTTTTAGTTATTTTCTTTTAGTCATTTTGTTTCCAGTTATTTTCATTTCCAGCATGACTTTGTCTTCGTTTTCAAGAATATAGAATGAGTTGTTTTCATGAATTTAGAATAGATTCAATTCTGTTATTTCCTTTCTTGTTTTAAATTTATGCAAGTTAATTTCTAGTTTATTTATTAGTTTAATAGGAAAATGATTCCTTTTGTTCATGAATTAGTTTAAGGTTAATTTGTTCTTAAATAGGTTTATTTACTATTCCAATGCATTAGAATTACATCTGCATGGCTTCAGCTGAAGATTAGTTCATTTAGGTTAGTTTTTACCATTTTTATTGTGCATCCTGTCATTTAGACAGCTTGTTTAGTCTGTTATTCAGCCACCCTTTTAGAGCCACAGTTCAGTCTGTCATTCAACCCTTAGTTCCATTTTTTTTGTGTTTTTATGTATTTTAAGATTGTTTTCAGTTCTATTTTGCTGATGTTTGAATTATGCTTTGTCTGTAATAGTTAAACAATTGTTTTGTTTAACATTTAAGTTAAATTTTAGTTGTTTTAAATTATTTATTAAATTTTTATCATTTTCCTTCTTTTAATTTGAACGTAGTTTAAGTTATTCTTAAGTTTTGTTTCTTATTTTGTCTTATGGTTGTATGGTTTTGTGTCTATTTCTTTTGAATTGATTTATTTGTTTGCATGTGAGATTTAGTGTTTTCCTTAGTATGTTTTTAGGTTGTCTTTTTATGATTGTGTTATTCTTGAAAGAACTTGTAGGACATAACTTAAATATATTTCTTTATTAAGTTTTCTACTTGCTTCTTTTATTTAAGTTTTATTTATTAAGTTTTCTACTTGCTTCTTTTTAAATTTTCCTTATTAAGTTTTATCTATTAAGTTTTCTAGTTGCTTATAAGTTAAGTCTTCCTTGCACTTTAGTTTTTCGTTTCAATAAGTAAGTTGTTGATTATATATTTTTCAGTCCAAAGTTATAAGATAAGATTACTTGTTTAGTTAATATTTTATCTCAGTTTAGTTACTTTAATTGCATTTTTAGGAAGTTTGATTGAGTTTTTCATTTTGAAAGATCTTTCGATCTTTTGTTTGTTAAAATATTTACATGACACTCTCTACCTTCGCATATATTTTGTGTCAACTCTAAGCTTACCAACCCCAGTTGATAATTAAAGAATAGGTGGATTAATTTAGATATTATAACACCCAACAATCAGTATGTGAATACTAAGACATCATCTTTATCTTTATTATCTTCAATATCCGTGTAAGGATATTGATAACATCAACAATTTTCATTAGCTTGTTATTGCTAAAAACTCAACAACAACTAATGCTAGAGAATCATCCACATAATCAACATAGAGATGCTAAAACATCGATACCATCATCAGTATAGGAATACTGAAGTAACATGTAACTACAATCATCAGTGTATCATTACTGATACAAACTCAATCAATCAGTGATCAAGAATCAAACATAAATCACAACAAAAACATAATAATTATTTACAACCATCATCATATAAAATAATCATCAAGCATGAAATCAATCATCAACAGCTAGTAGTATAACAATACTGCATCAATCATCAAGTCTCTCAGTAATCAACAATCATCAACTAGTAACAGTATAGTAATATTGTAGAAATCATCAACCAAATCATCAGTCATCAACAATCAATATAGCAATACTATAACAACCATAAAACATCTCATCAGTCATCAACAATCAACGGTATCAATACTGAGGATACATCTTTCCCTTCATCTTCTTCAGAGCAACATCATAGTGAGTTATCTGGTAGTTCCATCTGAGTATTTTTCTAACTTACTAACTCTTTTGAGACAAACAATCCTGGTTAGAAATATGGATCTCCATGGGGACCAAATAAGGCTTGTATGGATTACTAACCCTTTAGGGCCAAACAAGCCTATCCAGAAATACTAATCCCTCTAGGATTGGCAGGTCTTTAGCCTTGGTTACTAACCCTTTCGGACCAAACAAGCGTAGCTAGAAGTACCCTCCCCTAGACTGACCTACTCACCATTGCATCCAACATCTACTGCCACTCTTTATTTTGAGAGGGGTCCTTTCATACTACACCAATATTGTCTCAAAAGTATTCAAACTTTTACATGAGCCAAAGGCTTAGTCAATACATCTACTATTTGTTCCTTAGTGGGAACATACTTGAGCTTTACAGCTCCCTTCCGCACCACATCCCGAATGAAATGATATTTGATCTCTACGTGTTTCGACTTATCATGAAATACGAGATTCTCTTTCATCTTGATACAACTATGACTATCAAAAATGATATCTGTGACATCTATCTTACATCGAATAATCCTGACAACATCTTTCGAATCCATACTACTTCACTGGAAGTTGAACATGCTGCAATGTATTCTTCCTCTGTTGTACTAAGAGAAATACTAGTCTGCATTCTACTGAACCAAGAGATCATGCTAGATCCCAAACTAAAACATCATCCTGATGTACTTTTCCTATCTTTGACAAGGCTCACCCCAATCTAAATTTACATATCCATGCAACTTGATTTCTTCACTGGATGTATATCTGAGCCCATAATCTAAAGTTCCCTTTAGATACCTCATCACACATTTTGCACCAATCAGGTGAATGTGTTTAGGATTCACCATGTATTGACTTAAGTTGTTTACTGCAAAACATATATCTGGTGTAGTATTGGTTAGGTACATCAACAAACCAATAATCTGTCTATATAACGTGGCATCAACTGCTTCTGAGGTGTCATCATTCAATAGCTTCAAACTAGTAGTCATCAGAGTAGTCATAGCTTTACAATATAGAATTCCAAATATTTTAAAGATTTCAATATTATACTTCCCTTGATTTAGAAAAATATCATCTGAATGTTGCCATGCTTTAGGACCTAGAAATTAGTGCATCATTCCAAGGTCTTTCATTTTGAATTCTGCAGCAAGCCTCTTCTTACATTCAATAATCGAGTTATCTTCTCCCTTAAAAAATAGATCATCTACATATAGAAACAAAATTAAAATTCCATCTTCATCAACCTTATAGTAGAGGTTGGATTCTTCTTTACTCAGTAAATCCCAAGCTCATTAGGAATCCATCGATTCTTCCATACCGTGCTCTGGGTGTTTGCTTTAATCCATACAATGCTTTCTTTAATCGGCATACATGAGTCTTTTGATCATTGATCTCAAATCCTTGTGGCTGTTCGATATAAAATTCTTCCTCAATCACTCCATTTAGAAATGCCATCTTTATTTCCATTTGATGTATCTTCCATTTCATGTTGGTGGCCAAGGAAATAACAGTTCTTATTGAGGTGTGTCTAGCTACCGGGGAAAAGGTTTCCTCGTAATCAATTCCCTCTTTCTGAGAGAATCCTTGGGCTACAAATATTACCTTATATTTTTCTATACTTCCATCCACTGAGTGTTTGTTAAATATCCATTAAAAGGATACTATTGACTTATACTTTGGTCTAGGTTCTATTTCCCACACATCATTCTTCATAATAGATTGGTATTCCTCAACCATTGCATCAACCCACTCTTTTTGATTTATTGCTTCTTCAAAACAAGTTGGTTCTTTATCAATTAGATCACACATTAAGGCCATGTAACTGGGATATGACTTTGGATTCTTTCTCTCTCGGATGGCTCCTTCAGGAGAACCATGTATTTTTGCTTATTCAATTGCTTCATGAGCCTAGGAAGGTTTTCTCTTTCGAGAAATCGGTTCATTTGGTAAATCTTTAGGTAGTTGGGGTCCTATCATATCATGCTCTTAAGTTATCGGTTCTTCTTCTTCAATTCTTACTTCTTTAGGTCCTTCAATAGTTTTGGGAGTATTATGCTCCTCTACATCTTCGTTGTATTTTATTGATTTTCTAAAGGATGGATCTTCATCGAAAGCAACATCTCTACTAAGTTCAATTTGATGGTAGCTTGGGATATATTTTTTATAGGATTTTGATTGTTCACCATATCCTATGAACAATCCTTTCTTTCTTGAAGGATCTAACTTTGATCTTTTCTCATTGGGAATATGAATGTATACAGGAGAACCAAAAATATTTAGATGACTTCCTCTGGTCTTTCTCTGGAAAACATTTCTTCTGGAGTTTTATTCCCAAGATCATTGTAAGAGATTCATTTCTAAACATATACCACTATTTTTGTGACTTATGCCCATAGGTACATTGGGAGATCTTGATAATGTAGCATAGCTTTCACAACTTCCGTGATTGATATGTTCTTTCTTTCTGCCACACCATTTTGTTGTGGACTGTAGGGAATGGTGAGATCCCTCTTAATCTCAGCCGCTTTAAAGAAATAATTGAATTCATTTGAAGTAAACTCTCCTCCATTATCTGATCTTAGAATCTTGATTTTCTTTTCAAAAAGGTTTTCTACTAGGGATTTAAACTCTTTGAATCTTTCGAATACTTCATCCTTCTTTTTCAAGAAGTATATCCAAGTCTTTCTAGAGTAGTCATCAATGAAGGAGACATAGTAAGAGTACCCACTTAATGAAGTGGTTTGCATTGGCCCACAAATATCTAAGCGAATAATATCTATGATCCATTTTTCCTTACTATTAGTTTTCAGAAAGGGATTCTTAGTATCCTTCCCTTGTGCACATCCCTTGCACACTCCATGTTTTACTTGAATTTATGGTAAACCAGTTACCACCTTGCTATAGAGTGTTACTTAGTAATTTGGATTCTTAGCAATCATAACCAGTTTGGAGTTCTCCAAAGGTTTCATATAGAGTGTTAAAAATGTAATAACTTTGGATACTTGGATATAAATTGTAAGCTAAAATGTGATGCTCCAGTAGAAGTTCAAAGACAGTGGAAGAAAATGGCAGTTAGGAAATAGAGAGACCAAAGACCTCCTATGGATAAAGAAAAATTTCATGGTTATTGTCATTTCTGTCATAATTTTGGTCACAAGGTGACTGAATACAGAGTCAAAGGAGAAAATCAAAGGATGAAAAGGAAATAGAACACCAATGCAAAGCGTGGTGAAGGAATAACAAATAGTACACCTCCTGAAAAGGTGTGGATGAAAGAATTAGAAGCCTCTGAAGAAGCACAACCTTCAGTCATTAATGAAGTCTCAGTAGTTGATGTTGACAATAATGAGGTCATAGATCAAAGTGACATTCATCATGAGGGAAATCTACTTAGTGATGTAGAAGAATATCCCAATGTAGATAAGGATGAAAGATATGATGAAGGAGACAATGATTGTGCAATTTACTTCTAAAAGTTCTCTCATTTTGTAAAAAAAGGAAAAAACCAAAAAATTGAGGGCATGGACGGTCATCTTAAATGCATAGGAAATGTTGCATGATCTCAGGGGGAGATTGATATCTTTAAATTAAGGATTTTAAAGATGAGAAGGAAAACAATTGTTTTTGGTTAAAATTTAGTTGAAATGAAGAGAAAAAGATGGATAATGCAGATCATATTACATGGTTAATGAACCTCGGTTATGGTTTCAAAATTGTGTTAGCTACCACCATTGGTTTTAGAGGAAGTATTTACCTAGGGGGAGTTAAAGCTAGAAAATTCCATTTGGTATCCAAAAAAAATCTCAATTGGTGTCTAATGTTGAGGTATACTGAAATCTATCTTCTTCAAAGATGATAGGCGATCAAGGTTGGTGTATGAATGACATAAGAGAATGTATGAAGTAACGTGAGAACAAAAACATGTGAGAGTCATGAAGACCACGATGTCTGCAATCAAATAGAAGATAAAGATGATTATGTTCACTTAGTATTTGAAGTCATGACACATAAATTGTTGAAAGTAGAATAAAACTCAAGTCTAAAAATAAAAATTCAGTCTGTTGATAAGGTAGCAGGATGAGTTCAGCATTAACAAAGGAAAGAGGTTGAGGTTATGAGTCTTTGTGTCGGAGATAGTGAGACCAGAGAAACTATGTAATAAACTGAAGTAATATCTGTGTTGAGTATTTGAAGTTATGGGTCTCTGGAAAGTTGATAATATAGATCTAAAATCCAAAAGAATCCAGTAGAATATGCTAGGTATTTATATGAAGATCTAAATGCACAAGCTTAAGGAATTCCTGTAAAAGCAGAATCCAGTTAACTTATAGGTAGGATAAACCATTAGATATGGAAGCATGAACAACGTTTAAAAAACATGTATCCTAGAACAGAAAATGGAAGAGTGTTGAAAAAATGCTGAGTGTAAACTCAGTCACAAAAATATTGACAAATGTGAAGAAGTATAGTCACAAGGGGAGTCCATGGATCTATTAGTTAAGATATCATCCAAGAACCTGTTGCAAGAAAGGAAGTGTTAATATAAATGATAATAAATTGATTAAATAACACATTTCAGTTAACAAAGGGGAGATATGATGATAGGGGGAGTTGTCAAAAAGTAAAAAAACAAGAAATCCTATATCAAAATAAGTAGAACATTGGCATAACATGTTATCCTTTGTCATTGTTGTCAAGGGGGGAGAATGTTTAGAGGTTTCCATCAAATCGAAAGGGGAAAATTGTTGGAAAATTTGGGTTATAGTTGTCATTGATGTCAAAGGTGTTCATGAATGAAAAAGGAATAACCAATGGATATGATGGCAGGACAAACTCAGTGAAAGACTACGGTAGTAATGAGATGGCATGGCATAGTTAAGGATGTGGCATGACACATATCATGACATGGAATATTATGGTGTCCTCATGATGATGTAATCAGTGAAAGACTAAGGTAGTGATGACATGGAACAATGATGAGGCGACATAGTTATCTACATGAGATCCAATGAATGAGGATCAATTTTTGTATAATCCACAAAGAAAGAATACAAATCCGCATTAGTTCTAGAATGGATTGCAGGGAGAGATTCACACTAGATCTGATTGTGAAGATCAAGTTTACATAAGTTCAGGGGAAAATACAAAGTTTCACAAAAGATAAATATAGACGAGCAGGGGTAAATCCACAAGGAAATCACTGGTCCAGGAAAACACGGAAACAAAGTTGCGGAAGGAAATTGCAGAATTCAAAAATAGCAAAGTGAGATTCTGCATCCCGCATCCCACAATCTGCAATGTGGAAACAAAGTTGCGGAAGGAAATTACAGAAATCCAAAATAGGAAAGTGTGATTCTACATCGTGCATCCTGCAATCTACAATGTAGAAACAATGTTGTGGAAGTGCAAAATATGAAAGTGTAATTCCACATCCCACATCCTGTATCCCGCAATATGGAGAGATCGGATGACTGAAGTTAGTTCTTCTAAAACAGATCAACGGTGCGGAAGAAGAATTACGGAAAGGAGCTTGTGGAAAGAAGCTTACAGAAATAACCTTACAGAAAGGAGTTTGCGGAAAGGAAAAAGCAGACAGTCGACATCCTGCATCCTGTGTCCTGCAATTTGGAGACCGACTATCAGGAAAACACCCTACGAAGATCAATGACGGGGAATTGTTGATGAGGAAATCTTGGTGTGGAAAGGCAATTTTGAGGCAGAAATCTATGGTTAGATTGATGGTCCATATTGAATTAGATATAGGATCAATGACTCTGATTGGAAAAGGAATTTTATCCCGTGGAAAGAAGTTTGGTAGTGCGGAAGTATCTACAAACGTTGGACTGAGGTGCAGAAATGGTTTCAAAGATGTAGAAACAATCTCTGAGGTGCAGGATCAATGGAAGAACATGAAAGGATATTTTGAAAGGTGTAATATTTAGATCTGAAAGGGAACAACAGTGAAAGGTATGTTTGTTAAGTTTGAAGAGATGCAACTGTTGAAATAATCTTAAACATTGAGAATTATTTAAGAAGCGACTCGAGTAAGAAGGAAGATGTCTCTGCATTTTGAATTGCATGGTCAGATTCAGAGACCACAGGGTGTGACAAAATTTAGTGGGAGAGAGATCGTGAGAAACATATCAAGGTGGTAGGGTGGCGCTAGGGAAGGAAATAAGCCTGCAGGGGGGTGTTGCATCCTTTTAGTGGTAGCTGATAAACCAGGGGGTTGTATCCTCCTTCCAATTGGCATTGGTAAATAGGGTGTTGTAGCATCCTTTCAGTCATAGCTAATAAACTAGGGGGTTGTATCCTCCTTCCAATTGACATTGGTAAATAGGGTGTTGTAGCATCCTTTCAGTTGTAGCTAATAAACCAAGGGGTTGTATCCTCCTTCCAATTGGTATTGGTAACTAGGGCGTAATACCATCCTTGTCTATAGTAGTAGTAAAAAATATTTGTAAATAACATAGGACGTATTGGTGGTTTACCCTATTCGGCTTCCATATTAAAATTGTGTTCTATGTATTCTTGTTGTTATGTTTTTCTAATGATAGATTTAAAAGTGGTCAAAATAGTAAAAATTTAACAATACTGATTCACCCCCCCTCTTAGTATTGACCAATAAAACAACAATTGGTATCAAATCAAGTTCCTTTAGCACATTTTAACCATTGGAAGGTAGATCCTCTATGAAAACCACTACGGATCAACAAGAAAACATGCAAACTAATAGACCTCCACTATTTACAAGAGAAGACTATGCATATTGGAGTGTCAAAACGAGATGCCATCTGATGTCCCTTGGATGGAAGGTTTGGGCTGCAACTAAAAAGGAGGTTCATGTGGGAAATCGGTACCCTATAGACACAATAGCACTAAGTGAATATGAAGGCAATTCCAAATCCCTAGATGCAATCTTGAATGGATTAACAAACACCATGTTTACTAAGGTTAGGCAATGCACTTCTGCCAAAAAAGCCTGGGATAATTTGAATATTATCTATGAAGGAGCATCTAAGGTCAAAGAATCCAAACCATAGACATATAAAGGTCAATTTGAAGGCCTCAAAATGAGAGAAAAAGAGAATATTGGGGAATACCCTCTTTGTGTAGATGAGGTGGTTAATGCTATTAGAGATCTTGGAGGAAAATTGAAAGAAAAAGAAGTGGTAAGAAAGATACTAAGAACATTACCAATGAGATATGACTCAAAGGTTTCCACCCTATAGGAACGGGATGACCTTCAAAAGGTGACAGTAAATGAGTTGCATGGAATTCTCACTGCTTATGAGATGAGAACTGGACAGGATAAAAACTTGAAGAAAGAAGCATCGTTTAAATTCACTTCCAAAAATCAATCAGAAAATATAGATGATGAAGAAGCCCTCTTTGTAAGTAGACTTAATAAAGGGTCCGGGAAATACAAAGTTAAACTACCTTTGAAATATTTTAACTGTGGCATGATTGAACATTTTTCCCATAAGTGTCCCTACACAAAACAAGAGGTGAGTGACCATGAAGATTCATGGTATCATAAGGGTAGAAAGAAGTATAAAGAGAAAAATAAGAACTTCTATTCCAAAGAAGAAAGTGAAGGTGAGGAAATGAGTGAAGATAATGAAATCCTATTTTTAGGAACAACAAATTTAGATGAGGAATTAGAAGTGGACATAGAAGCTGAATACATGGTTGATGTAGATGAAATTGAAAGATGTAGGAAAAGAAACAAAGTTTTGAAAGAAAAATTGTCAAAATATCAAGAAGATAAGAAGTCAAAAGAAGAGAAAGTCAAAACCCTCCAAGAAGAGCTATGCAATTCAAGACAACAAGTGTTGGTTAGTATGGAAGAGGCCAAGAGCTTAAAACAAGAAATTGTTGAATTCAAGGAAGAAGTAAAGAAGCTAAAAGATCAGTTGACTGTTAGTGAGAAGTTAAAGGAAAGTATTGAAGCTCTAGATTCAGATGAAAGTAAAGTTGAAGAAACTGAAATATTATTTATTGGTCTTGATACTCAAGCATCAAATAGTAACTTAGATGTAGAAGGAGAAGTAGAACTAAGAGATGAACTTGTTAGCACCCTTGAAGAACTTAAGAAATGTAGGAAAAGGAACATACAGTCAAGTCTTATCATCAATCAGTTGGAAGCTCAACTTCTAGATGCCAAAAAGGTTGAGGAAGACCTAAATATACGGCTCAAAAGAAGAATACAATAGTTTGAAAAGCTTGCAGAAGAGATCATGCAAATCAAGAGAAAGCTTGATGAAGGATCTATGAAATCAAATTTTGAGAACAACTCAAGGATTCTAGATGACATTCTAAATAGCTAAATACCATCAAGTGATAGGTCTGGTTTGGGGTTCGTTAAAGAGAAGAAGCCAGAGAGTTTCCCACTCACTAATCAGAGAGGAAGTACAAAGAGCTATACGGAAGTACTGAAGAGTCTTGTTAAAAAGTAAAATGTCAAAGAACATTATTTATCCTTTCATGACAAAGACAAAACTCATGAGGACCCCAAGAGACAAGTAATAATTAGAAATCATAAAATATTTCTGGATCATTGTTATTCCTGTAATAAATTTGGTCATAAAGCCCTGAAATGAAAGACTTATGAAAATTTTCATGAGTACAAGAAGGATGCAATTAAAAAGCTAAAGGTAAGGAATCATAACCAGTTTGGACTTCTCCAAAGGTTTGATATAGAGTGTTACAAATGTAATAACTTTGGACACTTGTCTAGAATTTATAAACTAAAATGTGACGCTTAGTAGAAGTTCAGAGACAGCGGAAGAAAATGGCAGTTAGGAAATAGAAAGACCAAATACCTCCTGTGGATAAAGAAACATTTCATGGTTATTGTCATTGTTGTCATAAGTTTGGTCACAAGGTTGCTGACTGTAGAGTCAAAGGATAAAATCAAAGGATGAAAAGGAAACATGACACCAATGTAGAGCATGGTGAAGGACAAGCAAAAAGTACACCTCTTGAAAATGTGTGGATGAAAGAATTAGAATCCTTAGAATAAACACAACTTGCAGTCATTAATGAAGTCTCAGTAGTTGATGTTGAGAATAATGAGGTCATAGATAAAAGTGACATTCATCATGAGATAAAGATGCTTAATGCTATAGAAGAATATCCGAATGTAGATAAGGATGAAAGAGATGATGAAGGAGACAGTGATTGTGGAATTTACTTCTAAAAATTCTCTCATTTTGTAAAAAAAAAGAAAAAACCAAAAAATTGAGGGCATGGACAATCATCTTAAAGGCATAGGAAATGTTGCATGATCTCATGGGGGAGATTGATATCCTTAAATTAAGGATTTAAAAGATGAGAAGGAAAACAATTGCTTCTGGTTAAAATTCAGTGTGAAAAGAAGAGAAAAATAGGGATAACACAGAGCATATTACATGGTTAATGAACCTCGGTTCTGGTTTCAAAATTGTGTTAGATACCACCATTGGTTTTAGAGGAAGTATTTACTTCAGGGGGTTAAAGTCAGAAAATTCCAATTGTTATAAAAAAAAAATAAAACTCAATTGGTGTCTAATGTTGAAGTATACTGAAATCTATCTTCTTCAAAGATGATAGGTGATCAAGGTTGGTGTATGGATGACATAATAGAATGTATGAAGTAACGTGAGAACAACAAAATGTGAGAATCATGAAGACCATGATGTCTGCAGTCAAATAGAATATAAAGGTGATTATGTTCAATTAGTATTTGAAGTCATGAAACATAAATTGTTGACAATAGAAGAAAACTCAAGTCTAAAAATAAAAATTCAGTATATTGATAAGGTAGCAGGATGAGTTCAGCATTGACAAAGGAAAGAGGTTGAGGTATGAGTCTTTGTGTATGAGATAGTAAGACCAGAGAAACTATGTAATAAGCTGAAGTGATCTATGTGTTGAGGATTTGAAGTTATGAGTCTCTGGATAGTTGATAATATAGATCTAAAATCCAAAAGAATTCAACAGAAAATGCTAGGTATTTATATGAAGATCTAAATGCACATGTTTAAGGAATTATGGTAAAAGTGGAAGCCAGTTAACTTACAGGAAGAATAGACCATTATATGTGACATCAGGAATAGAGTTTAAAAAAAAACATGTATCCTAAAATAGAAAATGGAAGAGTGTAGAAACAATGATAAGTATAAACACTGCCACAAAAATATTGACAAAGGAGAAGAAGTATAGTCACAGGGGGAGTCTGTGGAGCTATCAGTTAATATATCATCCAAGAACCTGTTGCAAGAAAGGAAGTGTTAAGATAAATGATAATATATTGATTAAATAATACATTTCAATTAACAAAGGGGAGATATGATGATAGGGGGAGTTGTTAGAAAGTAGAAAAACATGAAATCCTATGTCAAAATAAGTACAACATTGGCATAATAGGTTATCCTTTGTCATTGTTTTCGAAGGGGGAGAATGTTTAGAGGTTTCCATCAATGTCAAAGGGGGAGATTGTTGGAAAATTTGGGTTATAGTTTTCATTGATGTCAAAGGTGTTCACGGATGATAAAGGAATAACCAGTGGATGTGCTGGCAGGAAAAACTCAGTGAAATACTAAGGTAGTAATGAGATGGCATGGCATAGTTAAAGATGTTGCATGACACATATCATGACATGGAATCTAATGGTGTCCTCATGATGATATACTCAGTGAAAGACTAAGGTAGTTATGACATGGCACGATGATGAGGAAACATAGTTATATGCATGAGATCCGATGATTGAGGATTGGTTTTTGTATAATCCACAAAGACAAAATGCAGATCCACATTAGTTCTAGAATGGATAGTTAGGGAGCATCCCACACTAGATCTGATGGTGAAGATCAAGTTTAGATAATTTAGGTGGAAAATACAAAATTCCACTAAAGATCAAGATAGACGGTCAGGGATAAATTCTCAAGGAAATCAACAGTCCAGGAAAATGTGGAAACAAAGTTGTAAAATTCCAAAATAGGAAAGTGTGATTCTACATCCTGCATCCCACAATCTGCAATGCGGAAACAAAGTTGTGAAAGGAAATTGCGGAATTCCAAAATAGGAAAGCGTGATTCTACATCCCGCATATTGCAATCCATAATACGAAAACAAAGTTGTGGAAGAAAATTGCGTAAGTCCAAAATAGGAAAGTGTGATTCCGCATCCCGCAATCTGGAGAGATCGCACGACTGAAGTTAGTTCCGCTAAAACAGATCAATGGCATGAAAGAAGAATTTCAGAAAGAAGGTTTTGGTAAGGATCTTGCAGAAAGGAGTTTGGGAAAAGGAAAAAGTGGATAGTTGACATCTCGCATCCCGTAATCTGGAGATTGATGTCCAGGAAAACACCCTACAAATATCAACGATGGGGAATCATTGATGAGGAAATATTGGTGCGAAAAGGTGATTTTGAGATGGAAATCGGTGGTTAGATTGACGGTATAGATTGAATTAGATATAGGATCAACGAATCTGATTGGATCAGGAAGTTGATCTTTTTGAAAGAAGTTTGACAGTGCATAAGCATCTGCAAATGTTGGATAGAGGTGCGGAAATGGTTTGAAAGCTGCGGAAACGATCTCTGAGGTGCAAGATCAATGGAAGAATGTGAAAGGATGTTCTAAAAGGTTTGATATTTAGATCTGAAAGGGCACAACAATGAAAGATATGTTTTTCTAGTTTGAAGAGGTGCAACTATTGAAATAAGCTTAAATGGTGAGAAGTATTTAAGTAGTGGCCAGAGTAAGAAGGATGATGTCTCTGCAGTTCGAATCTCATGATCATATTAAGAGACTAGTGGGTGTGACATAATTCAGTGGGAGAGAAATCATGAGAAACATATCAGGGTGGCAAAGCAACGCTAGGGAAAGCAATAAGCTTGCAGGGGGTTATTTCCTCTTTTCAGTTGTAGCTGATAAAGTAGGGGGTTGTAGCTTCCTTCCAATTGGCATTGGTAAATAGTTTGTTGTAGCATCCTTTTAGTCATAGATGATAAACCAGGGGGCTATAGCCTCCTTCCAATTAGCATCGGTAAATAGGGTGTTGTAGCATCCTTTCAGTCCTAGCTGATAAACTAGGGGGTCATAGCCTCCTTCCAATTGGTATGGGTAAATAGGGTGTAATACCATCCTTATCTATAGTAGCAGGAAAAGCTATTTGTAAATAACAATTTTAGAGTAATAGGATGTATTATTGGTTTACCCTATTGGGATTCCATGTTAAAATTGTGTTCTGTGTATTCTTGTTGTTATGTGTTTCTAATAATAGATTTAAAAGTGGTTAAAATAGTAAAAATTTAACAATATTTATTCACCTCCCCTCTCAGTATTGACCAATAAACCAACACAGAAATCTCTCTTGGGTCTTTTAAACCCTCGAGTCTTAGGAGGATGTTCATGAATTTTCCTTTTGCCTATGATATGGGCAGTTAATGCTTGGTCCTCGTTGTCATTTAGTTTTTATCCTCTAGCTACTATCCTCTCTTCTTCTTGGACACATTCTTCCCATAACTTTCGAAATTTGGTTAGTTTCCTCCTTTAACAATTTCCTTCGATGAAGGATTTCCAATCTCTTAGAAGGCCATTCAAAGTTGTCATTACAACTTATGCTTCTTCAATCATGTCATCGATGGATTCTAATTGATCCTTTATTTGAGCTACTCTTGTAAAGTACTATTGCATAGTCTCTGACTTATGAGCTCTTACATTTTTGACTTGATTTCTTAGGGTTGTCTTCCTATTAATGTTTCTTCCTTCAAATAGCCCTGATAGGACATCAAACATTTCTTTTGGAGTCTCCATGGATGAAAATTGAGGAATCAGATTATATTTAGTTCAATCAGCTATGATCATATCCTTCTTTTGTTTAGTTTTGTCTTCAACTTCTTCTGGTTCTTTCACTTCCTCTTTCACAAATTTGTCTAGATCATTCTCTTGGAGGATGAGCATGATCGTGTACTTCCATGCTTTGAAGTTTTCAGACCCTTCAAGGTTTTCATTTAGCTTGGTATTCTTTGTCATATTTAGAAAACTAAGAACCTCAAATGGAATGACATAGAAATATACTTACTTTCAGAAAGAAGCTCCTGACTCACCTTCTTCCTAAGGTCCTAGGGTTTGGAGTAGAAACCCTAATTTTGTAGCTGGGATCATAGGTGGAGCTGAGTGATGGAACAGATGCACCCTCCTGAGGCAAGGTAGACTGCATCTTCCTTTTTCTAATATTGATGATGAAACTTGTGGAAAACTGAAACCCTACTTTATCCCGATAATAGTAATAGGTCCAAAATTGAAAATTATTGGAATTCCGTTATCTCACCACAAAAATATGCACCCTTCAGATGTGAGTTGCATGAGCCCTATTTTTTGGTTGATTTTTTGATGGATTGTTTAAGAACAACAAACCCTAGTTGTGTAGTTTCTCCTTTCAAGGTAGCTCTAATACCATGTTAAAATTATTTATAATTTCTTAGATGATATTTTAAAATAATTATCCACTAGAAGATCATTGAAATAAAAACATGCATAGAAACATAAGAAAACAAGAACACATATAGTTTCCTTGGGGAAACCAGAAGAGAGAAACCCCCACAAAAATTCCTCAGTATAGAACTTAACCACTATAGCGTAAAATCTAGACAACAACTGCTTCCTTATTTTTGGTGCACTACTAATTCTCTCTGTTGCTAAAACCAACTTGAGTGAGTGTGTCTAAATGAAGGGGAGCACCTCCTTATTTATATTCTTCTATTGACTTGACCTCTAACTTGGTGGGGCCTACTGCACTAGCTGTGAGGGCCGACTTGTCTAACTAGACATTAGAAATAGCATTTATTATATTGACACTAGGGTACTAATGACCCGACTTACTTTCATAGATTTACATTGCTTCTTTTAATGACACTGACAAGACCAAACTCATCTCCCAAAGGAGGAATACAATACTACTTGGAATATCTTCCAATGTTACAATAAATTAACAATGATAAGATTTTATCTTCCATAAGAATTTTGTCCTTCTTCACTTCATCTTCCATTGAAATTCGATGCTCTACTCTTTTATAGGAGCTTTCGAATTTTGATAATTAAAAGTGAAAAGTTCCATCTCTTATTTATACGTGTCTTTGGTCAATTTTAGGTTACTTTAAGGCTTGTCCTATCAATTCACATTAATTATTATTTTCCACATTTTAAATGGCCTCTTTAATGGTTAAATGACCACTTCATGGATTCATCAAGGGGATTTTACTTTCCTTCTTGATCACTGCATGTCTTCATCGGATTTTTGGTCCATCTCCTCATCTTCAAATTTAGTGAACACTTCATAATTCCTTCTAGGTTTCATTTCCACATCATAGGGGTATGTGGACCAAAACTTATTACTTCAAGGGTCATGTGGACCCATCATCATTATTTTGGGGATATTCCATACTACAAAATGACATTGCTTGAGAAAAACATTAAAGGCTCTTTAAGGCCTTGTTCACCATGGGTGATGTGACCTTAACATCATGGTAATGTGAACCCAAGACCATTGTTTAGGGTTTTCTTTACCTTTTACACCAATATTTCTTAAGGGAGACCTTAGGGAATTTTTTAGGGGTTTTCTTCATATGTGTATAATAAAAAGTGTCTTTCCATGAGGGCCATGTGTAACTGCTATGTTATAAGGGGGTTTCTTTGGATTTATATACACTTATGAAAATACTTCTTCTTTAAGGGATTCTTTAGGATAATTGGGGTCTTCTCTAGGGGATTCAAGGCTTCATCAAACATTAACCAAACAATCTATCTCTACTACAACCACATCATCATTATCACCTTGAAACCAATGGAAACACCACACATATCTTCACCCTTTTGACATTAACGACACCTTGTTTGACATCAATGAAAACTTCTTCCAACAATATTGCCCATTGTCATTTATGGAAACAAATCAAAATCTACCCACCCCTTTGCAATAAATGAAAAAGGGGTAAAGAAACATTGTTCACTTTCTTCCCCTGGTAGTATGATGACTCTCGCTATCAGTATGCTTCTCTTCTATGACTTTACTTTGTTGATCATTTTCTCCTTTACAAAGGATAAATTTACTTGGCTATGAATGCCTTCTGAAAATATCTTACTTTGCTAACAATGATCAGCCTTTGAATTTGATAACTCCCCTTTAGACTTGGCCATTTCTTGGATCTTTTTGAGGTAGCTTTCCCTTTGATATTGAATGATTGAACAAGCCATAGATTTTAACAATTTTAACCTATATTTCTTTCTTGCTACTTTGAATCCCTCTCAATATGATTCATGATATTAGGAGTTCTTATTCTATATTATTTAGAATAATCTGTAAAGCTACTCTGCTTCAAGATAATCATTTGTAAGCCCAACACTTTTCTTGTTGCTTGTTGATTTGTCTTTTTTACCTAACTTCGTAACTATTCCAAGTATTTCCTCGCAGACTTCTCTATTGACCCATTTTTCCTTCACATATTCATCATGTAATACCAATTCCTTTATGTATTCAATTTTGGTACTTGTTATGATTTCTTTTAATATGCCACCCATTTTTAATATAACATAATTGCTTGGTTTCCTGTCTTGAGTTGTGAACTTTCAAAATTTTTATAGAGGACCAATAAACAATATTATTCCTTTTATTGTTCAGACTTCTTCTTATAGTATTGAGTATTCTCTTTCATGGAATAATTCAACCTACTTCTACAGTTGTGGAAATTGAACCCAGTGATAGATTAATTTTACTCACAACAATTAACAATTGATCATGCAAAATCACTCACAAAAGAGACTGAAATTGGAGCTGAACACTAAATTGTATTAACTCAGTGTACAATAGCCAACCCTGTAACATAATAGGTTTATGAATAAATAAAATACATCAAGGATTCATATGAATTAAGATAAATTTGAATCTAGCATAAAGCAGGCTTACTAAAATTAAGCAAATCCCCCATAGGTGTAAAAAGCTGATCCCAAATCTGTCATGGAGCTCACGAATTAGCAAAATGGCTTAGGAAATATAAAGAGTGATGGAATGACAACTCATACATGCTTTTCCAAGGAGAAAAGAGTGGAGGATGAAGAGGACAAAAAACTAGTTCACCTCACCTAGTCAAACTTTCCCTATTGCTTTAAAACACTGAAAAAGCAGGCAATAAAGCAGAAAAAGCAAAAGGGAACCTAGGAGGCCAGGAATAAAGTAGAACTGATTCCTTGAGGTTTCCCAAGCACTACATGGGTCAAATTAGGCAATTTGGACCACTATGGATAGGTAATTGACAACTTACATAAGGTGGGACAAATGAACTAGGCAAATAAGACAAAAGTAATTAAATTAATGTCTAAGGTAGTAAACTATGGGTTGATTATTCTAACACCCCCCCTTAAGCCTGACCTATGAGTAATATATCAGAAAATTATAGGGCCTAGAAACAAGGCTTAGTCACCCTTTTACATACTGCATGTCCATACAACCAAGGAAAGAGGCAAAACCAACTTGGGAAAATCCTCCCTTAAACATGGACTGTAAAACAAAATTTGGAAATATTGTCTTCACTCATGCTTCACAGCATGATCAGCAATCCCCAGCAATGATTTGAGATTGCTGAAGGTCTTCTCATAAA
>LPNX010198694.1:474756-570119 GCA_001517045.1 Pseudotsuga menziesii | reverse complement strand
CAAAAGAGTAGGTGAATGGTGCCATCATGCACAAGCTCTCTGATGTAGTGCATATGGATCTCAATGTGTTTGGTTCTCTGATTCTGAACTGGATCTTTGTAGATTTGAATGGTACTTTGGTTATCATAGTAGATGGTAGTTGAGTACTCTGATTCGAAGCCACACTCTCCAAGTAAAACCTGCAACCATAAACATTGAGTTGCTGCATTAACAACTCCTCTGTACTCTGCTTCTGTAGATGAGAGTGCAATGGCACTCTGTTTCTTGCTTGACCAGCTGATTGGCCCTTCTGCAAGCATGAACACATATCCTGATGTGGAATTTCTATCAGTGCTATCACCTGCCCAATCGTTGTCAGTAAATCCAATCAAATCAAGATCATATTTTGCTTTATAGAAGATCCCATGTGTCCTTGTTCCCTGAACAAAGTTAAGGATCCTTTTGGCTTCTTTCCAATGGATCTCATGAGGATGATCCATGTATCTAGAAGCCACACTTACTGCATGATAAAGATCAGGTCCAATATGTGTCAGATACAACAAACATCCAATCAATTGCCTATATAGTGTATTGATTACCATAGGTGAAGAATCAGCTTCTTCCAGCGTCACTCCTGAAAGGAAAGGAGTTTTGATTGCTTTGCAATACTTCATTCTGAATTTGTTCAGCAATTCCAAGCATATTTATACTTGTGTACCTTGATTCCAGCTTTGGTTTGAGCAAACTCAAGCCCCAAAAATTGACTTAAGAGCCCCAAATTTGTCATGGAGAAGGCTTGGTTCATAGCACCCTTTAAGGAAGCAATCTCATCCTTTGAGCTTCCTGTAATGAGGAGGTCATAAACATATAACACAATGATCATTAATGAACCATTAACTAACTTCAAATAGACATTTGGATCTGATTTGCACCGAACAAAATTCAGTGATAGCAAGAAGTTATCGATCTTGGCATA
The DNA here is from genome assembly GCA_001517045.1 of Pseudotsuga menziesii. Classification (NCBI taxonomy): domain Eukaryota; kingdom Viridiplantae; phylum Streptophyta; class Pinopsida; order Pinales; family Pinaceae; genus Pseudotsuga; species Pseudotsuga menziesii. The sequence continues at coordinate 569,164 of LPNX010198694.1, read as the reverse complement.
CCAAGCCCTGGGGGCTTGCTTTAGCCCATACAATGACTTTCTCAACCTGCACACAAGAGAAGGGTTAGTAGAAAAACCTTGAGGCTGCTGCATAGATATCTCTTCAGTGAGATCTCCATTTAGGAAGCCACATTTTACATCCATGTTATGTACCTCCCATTGCCTTGAGGCTGCAATGGCTAAGGCTAGCCTGATGGAATCCATCTTTTCCACTGGGGAAAAGGTCTCATTGTAATCTATGCCATGAAATTGTGAGTATCCCTTGGCTACCAATATGGCCTTGTACTTCAGTGGTGAACCATCAGCAGCAAATTTGGTCTTATAGACCCACTTACACTGGACTAACTTTCTCCCTGGGGGAAGATCCACTAGCTCCCATGTGTTGCTCTTCTGGAGTGAACTGGACTCCTCCTTCATGGCTGTTTGCCATATTGGATATCCTGATGCTTCTTAATACATTTGAGGATCAGACTACACCATCAAATAGCATTTTTCACCAAACATAGGATCCTTCATGCACAGACCACTCTCAAATTGAGATCTAGTCCGCCTTGGGTCATTGGGATCCCCAGCTAGCTCTCCTGCTGCATGTAGTGTCTTGGCTGCCCATTTTGTCCTTGTAGGGATGTTAGGGTCTGCAATAAAATCATATCCATTAGACAAATCAGAATCATCATGTTCAACAAAATCTTTACTTACTTCCTGAGGTTCAAGTGGAGAAGAGGCTTATCCAACTTCCACTGCTGCAAGGGGTTCTTCTTCAAACTGAACACACCTTTCAATGAAGGCTTTGTTTGTGCTAAAATTTATTAGTTTGTACCCTTTTGAATCTTTAGAGTATCCAAGAAAAAGACACTCTTGGCTTTGGGGCTACAAAGCCTTCCTCTTCTCTGTTGGAATTCTAGCCCAAGCCTTTGAGCCAAAAATACTGAAATGGGTCACATATGGCTTGTGCCCACTCCATGCTTCAAAGGGAGTCATACCATCAAGTTGTTTATGAGGCACCCTATTCTGAATATAGGCTGCACAGTTGATAGCTTCGACCCAGTACTTTGGTGGCAAAGTTTTGGCCTCCATCATGCATGTTGCCATCTCCTTCAGTGATCTGTTCTTCCTCTCAGCAACACCATTTTGCTGTGGTGTGTAAGGGATAGGATGCTGCATCTGAATACCTAGATCTGCACAATAATTAATAAACTTAGACTTGAAATAATCACCACCATTTTCAGATCTGAGGACCTTGAGTTTCCTTCCAGACTGGTTCTCAACCAAAGCCTTAAAGACTTTGAATAGGCCAAAAACTTCAGACTTGTGTTTCAGGAAGTGAACCCAGCAATACCTGGAAAAGTCATCAATGAAATTCAATGCATATTTGGCCTGACTCATGGACATATGAGGGAATGGGCCAGCAACATCACTGTGGATCAGCTCGAGGGGTGCAGAGGTTCTCTCATGACTAGCTCTCTCAAATTTATGCTCTGGATGTTTTCCTAGGATACAACCTTGGCAGACTCCTTTGGAAAATTTTATCTTGGGAAACCCTATGACCATCTCTTTTTCACTAAGATCAGAAAGATACTTGTAATTTAGGTGGCCAAATATTTCATGCCAAAGATTGCTGGCTTCATTAGCATGAATCAGAAGAGTAGAGGGGTTTGAGTAGGGTAGGAAGTGTGAGATCATGTATACCTTTTAAGCATGATTTGCAACTCCGTTTGCAATGACTCTACCACTTGAGATCTCTGTGATCTCAAATTCATCAGGGGAGAATATGAATTTCTTAGGAGACCCAGTGTGGGTCATCTGGTACACTGACAAGAGGTTGGAGGCAAGACCAGGCACATACAACACATTACTGAACTGACCATGATCAAGATCAATCCTCCCTTTGCCCAAACTTTTAGTGAGAGAGTCATCTCCCAGTACTATAGGTGGTCCTTTCGACATATTAACTGAGGAGAAGGCCTCCTTGGTCAAAACCATGTGTCTTGAAGCTCTAGAATCAATGATAAAGCTGGGTGAGCTTGATGTGCTAGCAACCAATGCATGAACTCTCTCTCTGTCATCTGAACTTGATCCTCCTTCTCTCTTCTTTGAGCTTTTTGGAAGGGAGATGCCATTCTTCTCCAGGAGTTGGGTCAGCATGTATATTTGATTCTTCATACAAGAGCTTTCAGTGTGATTGCCCTTATTGTAGTATGTGCACTTGCTCATTTCACCTTTGTTTTTCTTCTTCTGGTAGTTCTTCTTGGAACCTTGTGGCTCCTCCGGAGACTGTTTCTTGTCTCTCTTTTGCTCAGGTGGCTTTTTATCTTTCTTTTTTATTTTTGAATCCACCTTCAAATCTCCAGCAATCAGAGCTTGATATTTGTATGGTTTGATGGTGCCCATCATCACCAGCTTATCATGTTCTTGTGTGAGAGATTCCATGAAATCTGCAAGGGTAGGCATCTTCCAGGTTCGAGATATCAGTTTTGTGGCATAGAAGGTCAAAACAAACACTGAATAGTCAGGGCCTAGCTTTGAGAGAATGGACAGGACTAGCTGATCATCCTTCTTTTCGATCCCACACTGTTTCAGCTGCAAAACAAGTGCTTTGAACTTAGAGAAATATAGCTGCAGGGATTCAAAGCTATTTGGATTCATAGAAATCAGCTCATTTTCGATTTGATGTCCCCTCATCTCATCTGTCTTTCCAAAAATATCAAAAATATTCTCCCATACTTTATTCGGTGATGTCAATCCATCAAGATGGAAAAGGAGGTCTCTGGAAATACTCAGACACAGGAGACCATAGGCCTCATCCCTCCTGTTGTGCCATTTTATCTTCTCTGCAGCTGCATTGGGCTTTGATTATGTTTCCATAGTCACCGTATAGAGGCCTTTCACTCTCAACAGTATCTCCATCTCTGCTTTCCATTCAAAGAAATTGAAAGGAGTCAAGATAGTTTTCTGTGATTGATCCATAGCTTAGAAAATCTGTCCCCGCTCTCAGTAGAAGGCTCCCAATCACTGATGTCGAACCTGTAGAAAAATTTTGAAGGAGAGAAATCGATCTACAATGTCTTTGATACCATGTGGAAATTGAACCTAGTGATAGATTAATTTTACTCACAACAATTAACAATTGATCATGCAAAATCACTCACAAAAGAGACTGAAATTGGAGCTGAACACTAAACTGTATTAACTTAGTGTACAATAGCCAAACCTGTAACATAATAGGTTTATGAATAAATAAAATAAATCGGGGATTCAAATGCATGAGGAGCAATTTGAATCTAGCATAGAGCAGGCTTACTAAAATTAAGCAAATCCCCCATAGTTGTAAAAAGTTGATCCCAAATCTGTCATGGAGCTCACGAATTAGCAAAATGGATTAGGCAATATAAAGAGTGATGGAATGACAAATCATACATGCTTTTCCAAGGAGAAAATAGTGGAGGATGAAGAGGACAAAAAACTAGTTCACCTCACCTAGTCAAACTTTCCCTATTTCTTTAAAACACTGAAAAAGAAAGCAATAAAGCAGAAAAAGCAAAAGGGCACCTAGGAGGCCAGGAATAAAGTAGAATTGATTCCTTAAGGTTCCCCAAGCACTACATGAGTCAAATTAGGCAATTTGGACCACTATGGATAGGTAATTGACAACTTGCATAAGGTGGGACACATGAACTAGGCAAATAAGAGAAAAATAATTAAATTAATGTCTAAGGTAGTAAACTATGGGTTGATTATTCTAACAACAGTCACAAGCTATGTGTCTATTACTATGTCATTTGTAGCATTCAACATTGTGATTTATCATTCTTCTACTATTTCTGGTTGTGTGTCCAATGTTATTACCTTTGTAACATTTAGTTTCATAATTCAAAACTCAAATTTGTAATAGCTTATCTCAATATCTTCATGAGGATTTCTAAGTTAATTTCCTTCATAATTATTCCTAAAGTTCTTATAGCCATTCCTATTCCATGTGTTTTTATCCCACACATAAGATCTACAATTTATAGCCTTATTCCCCAAATTATTGCAAGAATAACACATGCCAAGAAAAATATTTTTGTACCTAGATGTAGGTGGTCTTCTTGTTGGTGGTTACTTCCATGCATAATATTCTTCTTAACTCTTCTCTATTGTTGGCTTGTGTATATCATTATTTTGAGGCTTGGGACCTTTTACAACATCTGCATACCCTCCAATTTCAGTCATCATAGAGGTCGAACCCTCACCATTTTGTTTGTATCCAATACCGGGATTATCATAGAATGGTTTTTGGCTGCTGATGATTTCATTGAATATTTTGGTACTGTTGTCAGTTTTGTGAAATTTCCTTCTTCTGTGATTCCTTCCCAAGAGAGACTATTCCCACTTCCAACTCTTCCTATATCTTCTCCTTTTCTTCTAGTATTCTTATAAGTTCTTATTGATTCACCCTGTATTCTTTCATGTGAACTTTTATATCCATAAAAATATTATTTATTTCTTCAGGATTTCTATTGGAGCTTTCCTTTAGTTCAATCAACTCTTTCTTGATTAACTTATTTTTCTTCCTTCCTTTATTTAATTCACTTAATGCACTAATCAATCGTTCTTCAAGATCTACTTCTCCTTCCACATAATATTCCTCATCATCATTATAAGTATCTTCCAACTCCATGAAAAGCACTTTTCCTGAGTCATTATCGCTATCATCGTCTTCATTGAATGAGTTGTACTCCTTGAATAGAGTCTCTTATTTAAAAAAAAATACTTTTATTTCTTTCCTTGTCTCTTTTCTGATTAATTTTCCTTTTTTGGGAAATTCTTCATCATCACTATCTATCTATTTTTCATAAGGACATTTTGAACCAATATGAACAACTTTACAATAATTAAAACATTTGAAAGGAAGCTTACCTTTGTACTTGTCGGTTCCTCGTTTTAACTTTCTCACAAAAATTTCCACTTCTTCATCGTTTGAGTCATCACTGTAGTTGGAACAAGAACATGATTTTATTTTTTCTTGTTCTTCCTTGTCTTCTTGGAATCCTTGAAGTATGCTTCCCTTCTAGTTGGATTCTCTTATTCTATTCTCATTTTGTATAATGCTGTAATAATTCCTTCTAATTCATCCACACTTAAACTATCTAGATATTGTCTTTCTTATAGGGATAAGATATTCGAATCAAACCTCATTGCAAGAGATGTAATAATGTTTTGCACAATCAGCAAATTTTCAATAATTTCCCATAGGCCCCTCATGGTGTTCACAATTTCATCTACTCAAAGAAAGTAAGCTTCAATGTATTCATCTTCCTTCATTTTCAGGTGTTCAAATTTTCTTCGATAAGTTTGCATCTTGGCTCCTTTAACTTTGGAATTTCATTCATTCACATTCTTGAGCTTGTCTCAGATTTCTTTTGCAAAGGTACAATGCATGAAATTGAAAATTTTTGAACCTATGAATCCTACCTAAATAACACTCATGGCCCTTGAATTCCATTCAAAAAGTATTTTTTCAGTAGTATAAGTGGGTGGATATCTCTTTGGTGTAGTGTATCCATTTACTAAAACCTATCAAAAATCAATTCCCAATGAATCCAAGAATATCTTCATCCTAATTATGCTCCAAAAAACACAATTCAACCCATCAAATAATGATGGTCCAAGCTTAGAATATTTTGTGTACTTTTTCTTGATGACATGCCTTTCAATGGTTAGATTGTCTTGAAGGAAACTAGATTTGATACCAATTGTTGGAAATACTAAGGCCGGGGGGGTGGGGTGAATCCATATTTAACACTTTTTACAATTTCAAACATTAATGATTTAATGGAAATATTAACCATTCACAATTCTATTCATATTCACATAATAGTGGACATGAGATTTACATGAAAAACAAAATGGAAGAAAACTACATAATTATGCTCTTATATATTCAAGATTGCATTCAATTTATCTACCAATGCCAACAAGAAGGAAGCACAAAATCCCTGATTTTATAATAAAAACTAGAAGAAGGATCCAACCCCCTACTTTATAAGCTCCAACTGAAAGGAGGTTCTAACCCCTTGATCCATAGGATCCAACCTATAGAGAGGAATCCAATCCTTAGTGAGATACAACTAACTAGCTTTACCAACACCAATTGGAAGGAAGCTACAAATCCCTGTCCTTTCTTTGTCCTTCCACCTTGATATGAATAAGAGAATCAATATCTCTTTTCCACCATCTCTGAGTCACTTCCACTTTAATCCTATACATGTATCACTATCATTTTTAACTTGTATCGGTATCACTATAACTTCTAACCTATACCTATATAAATGTCTCTATCACAATGCAACAATCATTGTGTCTATCTCTATGTCTACAATATCAAATTGTACATGCCTCAAATTTATCCTCCAAACCTATAAGCAACTTTTTCCAAGATAGTCTTCAAATGTGCAATAAAACATCTATGTAAGACCAAAAATATGTTTACCAAACAATGGAATATGTCAAGAAAATCACTAATGTCTATGCCAAGATCATCATAGAACATGCCAAGATAAACACATAAAATATTCCAAGATAAACACCAATATCTATGCCAATAAATTGTGTTAGAGCAGTAATCCACCTTAGTACCATGACCATACACCTAAGATATATTTCACTAACTTTTATGCTATATCCTATGGTCCAACTTAGGCTATGCTGATAATTTACTGATAGTTGAGGCGCTCTACTTTGATCATTCCGATAGTTGAGGAACTCCATTTTGATCATTTGGATGGACAAGAACCCTCATTAATAACAGATCAATCTTGGTGCACTCCCCCATCCCTAGATTCATGGAATATGTTTGACCTTAGGCACTAGTGCATGTTTGTGGTGGTTTTTGACCTTCCTTGAGAATTTATAGCCTCCTAGAGCCACTCCCACTCACCCATGCCTAGATTGCCTTCATTTATGATCCATAATGTTCTAGCCATGTTCACAGTAGCATTTGTGACCTTTTGGGATGGTTAGGGATCTGATTGATCCACCTAGGGGCATTGAGGGTGAAATCATAATCTGACATGTGTATGCATCGAGATGGCCTCCAAATTCTAACGATTTCTCCATAACGTAATATAAACCTGATCCATGCATATTTACATGTTGGATGATCATGATAATATCAGTTATTGACTACATTTGTGTATGATATTTTCACTCTTTATATTGTTTTGTGCATAATTTGTGTGTAATATCGAATTGTGAAAATACCTTTGGCTCCTAAATACTACTGTGAATCAATTCTCATATGGTATCAGAGATATTTGGAGCTGGAAATAAAATCTAGAGTGTTTGAGTTGCTATTTAGGGAATTTTCCAGAGAATTTTGAGTGTTTGCATTGCAGGTACAATCAACAGTTTCTCACTTAGTGCACAAGTATAAATGGAGCAGTCGACTCATGTATTGATGACCCCATTAAACTATTTTGAATAGAAGGATGAAATGGTGATCCAACTAAGGTCAAAAGGCCTTTTTAGAGTCACCATGGGGACTAAAGTCAAACCCAACTTTGCTATGGAGAAATCGAAGTACTTCAACAGGATTGTTGAAGCATTTGGAATTCTTTGTCTTAGCATTTTGAGAGACTTACTATTCCATGTAGAAAGTATGAAAAATCTCAACAAAGTATGGATCAATCTTGAGGCATTGTTTGAGAATACTAATGAGATTATAGGTCACTAGCTTGAAAATGAGCTAATCTCACTAAGTTAAGCTCACTATGAGATAATTCAAGACTTCTTCACCAAGTTTAAATCATTGGTGCTTCAGCTGAAACAATGCGACATTGAGAAGAAAGAGGAGAAACTTATCTTGTAAATACTTTCAAAGCTAGGGCCAAAGTATTCTGTGTGTCAACATTCCATTCTAACAATATCACAACTCAAAATTGGAGGCTGCCATAACTGGATGAATTCATGGAGTCATTAACACAAGAGAAATACAAGCTGGTACAAATGGGAACCATTAAGTCTAGTAAGGGTCAAGACCTTTCTGCAGGTGTTTCGAATCTAGCCAGAGGAAAAAAAAATACAGAGATTCAAAGCAAGAAGGGAAGAAGGAGGAGAAACCTAAATATTCAGATGAGGGTTTAAATCCTACCAAGGACAATGACAAGAGGAAGCAAGAGAAGACCAAATGTACCTATTGTCACAAGGGGTGGAATACAAAGAGTGCATGTATGAAGAAGACCATAGACATGATGGCACAACTGCTTGAGAATAACAACATCCCCATGCTAGAAGGTGCAAGGACTAAATATGGTGGTTCAAGATCAGACAACAAAGAGAGGTGCCATGCTTTGGTTACTGGTTCTTCAAGCTCTTCCTTCGTCATAGATTCAAGAGATTCTAGGAAAATGGCCTTCATGAAATATTCCTTCTCAGGTGTGTATCCTTACAGTGGTCCATCCATTTTAATGGGTGATGATTCAGAGATCCAATCCAAAGGGATTGGCAGGATTGATATTGAAGATGGGTACTTCAACAATGTGTTGTGTGTACCTGAAATAACAATGAACCTACTCTGAGTGTATCAAATTAAACACACTAGTGAGTCCAAGAGAGAAAAATTTACTCCAAATGTAGTGTATATATATACAGGAAAAGTTGTGGCATTGGGTTTTGCTGACCATGATTCGAGAATGTACAAATTTTCTCACTTCCTCCACTACTTTCAAGGGAATGCACTCCTGTCACATGAAAATGAGAAAAGAAAGTTGTGGCATGAGATATATGGCCATATCAACTATACGTACCTCTAGGAATTGAGAAAAGAAGGCATGGTGAAAGGGCTTCCTTATATCAAGTTCTCAAATGGAAGATGCATAGATGTGTAGTGGGAAGCATGTTGAGCGCAACTATGAGAAATGAAAGGAAATGAGACCTATCCAAGTACTTGATTTGGTTCATTTATATATTATTGTGCCTCTTTGGACACCCTCTTATGGGAATTCAAAGTATGTGTTGACCTACATAGACGATTTCTCAAGGTATTGATGGGTATATTTTTTCAAACTAAAATATGAAGTTTTTGAGACTCTCAAAGTTTGGAAAGCCCTGGTTGAGAATTCATGTGGGAACAAGATCAAGGTCCTTAGGAATGAAAATGGAAAGGAGTATGTGAAAAAGAGTTTTCATCATCTTTTTGAATAATGTGGAATCCAAATGCAGCATTTGGTGCCCTAGAAACCACAACATAATGGTGTTTTAGAGTGCAAGAACATGGCTCTCAAGGAGATGGAAACCTGTATGATGGAAGAAAAGGATTTGAATTCTAAGATATGGGTTGAAGCCATTAAATATTCTACATATGTACAAAACATATCTCCTCACAAATATTTGTATGGAAAACACCATATGAGGCTTGGATTGGTCACAAGCCAAGTGTTTTTCACTTCAGGGTCTTTGGCTCAAAGGCTTGGGATAGGATTCTTCCAGAGAACAGAAAGGCCTTTGAACCTCAAATAAATGATTCCATTATGGTTGGATATGTTTTATATGAAAATGGATACAATATATTTCATCCCTAATCTCAAAATACATTAATTGAAAGGAGTGTACAATTCAAAGAAGACCTCATGAAAGAGACCGAACTAGCTCATGGGGAATGCCCACATCCCCCACTCCATGATGATGTAAGTGATGAATCCTTCTCTAATTTTTCTGATTCTAATATTGATGATTATTATGATGACATGAATTCATATCATGACTCACCTATTCATCCTAAGTGGGATGAGAAAACAATTGAAGCAGTTGGGGATCTAGCTGGTCGTGATCCACTAGATTCTAGGAAGACTAGATCTCAATTCCACAATCCCTATTCTACTTATGAATTGAGTCTTGATTATATATTCTTAATGATGATTGGATATGATCCTCAAACATATCAATAAGCACCACTTTACCCAATATTTCAAACATCCATGCAAGAAGAGTTCAAATCATTGCAAGACAATGAGACTTGGGATATGGTTCCCCTGCCCTCCAAGAGGAAACTAGTGCAATGCAAGTGGTTATATAGGACCAAAGTGGCAACTGATGGTTCATATATCAAGTATAAGGCCATTTTTTTTCTAAATTCTTCTCTCGAGTCCAAGGAGTGGAATATATAGATAGATTTGGTCCGATTGCAAAAATGGACTCTATCATGCTAGTTTTAACCATTGTTGCATCTAAGAGCTGGGAGGTTCACCACATGGATGTGGAGAGTGAAATTATTAATGGTGAAATTCAAGAGGATANTGTGTGTGTGTGTGTGTGTGTGTGTGTGTGTGTGTGTGTATGTATGTATTTATGTATAAAAATTAAGGTTTAATTGAGGATCCTTCACCTATATGTAGATTAAATAATTCTCTCTATGGACTCAAGAAAGCCCCTAAGGCTTGGTATGCCAAGATGGACAATTTTCTTCTCTCGCTTGGATTTGAAAGATGTAAATCTGATAATAATGTGTATTTGCAGCATGTTGGTGACATATTGCAGGTAAAATTTCTATATGTTGATGAAATTTTTATTATAGGTAGTTGCACTAAATAAATTAAATCAATTAAGCCTTCTTTTCATAGTGAATTCTCCATGACTGACCTTTGATTGTTGAGGCAATTTCTTGGACTAAAAATTGACAAATATGAACCAGGGATCAAGGTAATCTAACCAAAGTATGCTACATATGGATTATTGGATTTTATAATGGCTGAATGTAAGTTATCCAAGTGCCAATTCCTTTCAGGAACAAAACTAGGTGAATTTGGTGCATCTCCATTGGTGGACAACTCATTGTACAAGAAACTAGTTGGGAGTCTACTATATCTTACATACTCTTGACCTGATTTTGAATATGTTGTGGGTTCCATTTCTATATATATGCATTGGACTCATGATATCCCTTGGAAGGATGCCAAAAGGATCATGCATTATGTTCAAGGAACCAAACACTTTGGGGTACATTATGTTGCTTGTTCTCCACATGAACTAGTTGGATTTACTGATTCTGATTGGGATGGAGATTCCATTGATAGAAAATACACTTTAGGTTATGTATTCATGCTTGCACATGGTGCCATATGATGGTAAATAAAGAAACATCAAACCATATCCCTCTCTTCAGTTGAGGCTGAGTACATAGGAGTAGTGAACACAACTACACAATGTGTGTGGTTGCAAGGTATTCTTCGAGAACTTGGAGTTGCATTTGATTCACCCACAGTAATTTGGTGTGACAATAAAATTGCGATCAAGATTTACATTGATCTAGTGTAGAGACATAGGACCAAAAAAATTGAGATACACATGCACTACATCCAGATATTAGTGCATGAGGAGGTGATATCCTTACAGTATTTCCCATCTACGGAGAAAACTACTGAAATATACACCAAGAGCTTCAGAAAGAATACATTCACCTATATGAGATATCTTATTGGAGTGGGTGACACATGGTTATGGTTGATATTCACTTTCATATTTTTCTCCATGTCCATTTTTGAGGAGAGGTTTTGTTCCCATGTGGTTTTTATCCTTACCTTGTTTTCTATGGACAAATAAAATTTTCCATTGTATGAGGTGATTTGAGCCTTAGTTACCAAGGCCTCAATAATATTTTGGTATAATATGTACTAATTTAGGCTTAAGGTGGGGTGTTATAGAAGTAATCCACCTTAGTAACATGATCATACACCTAGGATACATTTCATTAGATTTTATGCTATGTCCTATGCTCTAAACTTAGGCTATGTTGGTCATTTACTCAAAGTTGAGGAACTATACTTTGATCATTATTATAGTGTGCTCCCCCATCCCTACATTTAGGTAATATGTTTGACCTTCTGTGCTAGTACATGTTTGTGGTGGTTATTGGCGTTCCTTGAGCATTCATTGCCTCCTAAATCCACTCCCACTCACCCATGTTCTCACTCATGCCTATAATTCCTTCATTTATGATCCATTATGGTCCATCCATGTTCACACTAGAATTCATGACCGTTTTGGATGGTTAGGGAGTTGATTGGTCCACCTAGGGGGGTTTGAGGGTCAAATCATAGTCTGACACATGTATGCATCTAGATGGCCTCCAAAGGCTAACGATTTCTCCATATTGTAATATAAACCAGATCCATACATATTTAAATGTTGGAAAATCATAATAATTTCATTTATTGACTACATTTGTGTATGATATTTTCACTCTTTCTATTATTTTGTGCATAATTTGTGTGTAATATCGAATTGTGAGAATCCCCTTGACTTACAACAAGTATAAATGCAAACCTATAATGAATATGGATATAAAAATTATACCACATATTCTTTAAGATATATACTACATATCATCTAAGGGGAACTCTCTAAAACATAATGAAACAAAACTTATAATGAAAATTTTAAATTGGCACGTTTAAAGATGATTTTTGAGTCATTCAGAAGACTTAACTTCTCAATATCATCTCTATGAATTTGTAGTGAAACGATATTTGAAACATGAACCATAAGTTATTCAAAATTTCTAATAGTTTGCTTCAAAGGGGAAAGTAAAAAACACCTTAGATCAAAATATATAAGACAATTCGAAACTGAATTGTTTAAAAATTATTAAAAAACCCTAACTTCCCTAGGTCGTATATTTGAAAATATAGTGGATAAGAATATGAAATGTCTACTACAATATGATATCATCCAAATGAAATTGTATAAATAATCCTATAATATAATATATAGCAAAAATCCCATGATTACTTGAAACAAATTTCACAAGAAAAACATAAAAATGAATCATGACAAGATTTGATATTCCACTAGAATTTCGGTCTTCTTCACTTCATTTTCCCCTGAAATTTGGTCCTCTACTCTTGTATATGAGCCCTTAATTTTGTTAATTAAAAATGAAAAGTTCCATCTCTTATTTATACATGTCTTAAGTAAATTTTAAGTCACTTTTAGGGCTGGAATATCCCTTAACATTAATTCTTGTTTTCCACATTTTAAGGTTCCTATTTAGTGTGTTAATGAACACTTCATGGATTCATCAAGGGACATTGAATTTCCATCTTGATAAATACATTTCTTCATCAGTTTTTTGGGCCATATCCTCATCATAATACTTTGTGGACACATCATCATTCCTTCCAAGTTTCCTTCCCACATCATAGGGTCATGTGGACCAAAAATTATTACTTCAAGGGTCATGTGTACCCATCATCATTATTTTGGGGATATTTCATACTTCATACTGACATGGATTTGTACCAACTTTAAATTATCTTTAGGTCCTTCTTCACCATGGGTTATGTGACCCCAACATCATGGTCATGTGAACACAACACCATTATTTAGGGGTTTCTTTACCTTTTACACCAATATTTCTTAGGAGACACCTTAGGGATTTCTTAATATTTGTATAACAAAAAGTCTCTTCCGGTGAGGACCATGTGTAATCACTTTTCCATAATGGGACCTCTTTGTAGTTATATACACTTGTGACAAGGATTATTCTTCAAGGGATTCCTTAGGATCATTAGGTCCTTCTCTAGGGGATTCATGGATTAATCAAACATTACCCAAACAATCTATATCTACTACAACCGAATCATCATTATCACCTTGACACCAATGGAAACACCATATATCTCTTCACCCTTTGACATCAATGACACCCTATTTGAAATCAATGACAACTTATTCCAACAAGGCTATCATTGGGTTTGAAAATTTAAATGTGCATGTTTGGGTGGCTAGTAAACTTTTTGGCATGCATGTTTCGACAAGAATATTATTTTCTCACCACAACTCAACGACGTATTTGTCTCTTTCCGTAGAGTTTTGGGAAATGATCAACAAAATTATAAATTCTTTGCCACAATGGTCGGTTATTTTCTTAAATTCTCGTCACGTACTTTGGGAGGGATATATTTTTCATCATGAAACCAAATATATGAGTTCTTCACCACAATGTAATTGGAGAGAAGCTATTTTTCCTTTGAAATGTCCTTAACGAGAATTTAGGTTTTTCGTCGAAACGTCATCAACAAAAAAATAAGTTTTTCACTGAAACTTCTTTTCCACTTACCCAAATTTTAAAATAAAAAAGAGCACAATGCTTAACTTTTCATAGAAGGGAGACATTTTTCTCCGGTATAGTTTATAGACCATGTTTTGATGAATACTAATGAACTTGGAAGGAGTAACTAGAATTTTTCAAGGAAAAGTACAAAATTTATGAAAAGGACCACATCATGCCTTTAGTACATAATAGGGATGGTAGTTTCATGCACAACATAAGCTTATTACTCTGTGATGCAAGTGGGATAAATCCTTTTACATAATATTAGAGTTATTAATTCCTTCAAATGCTATATAAGACATCTTATGACAACATACTAGACATCATTACACATTTAATATGAAAATTACACATTTCAACAAATTGACACCTATGTCTTTGGACCATTCATGTGGTGATTGTCATTGTTTTTCATTTTTTTACCTCTACAACCAATCCACTTCTTGAAATTTAAACCATGTTTATTGGTTTTATTTGGCTCGAGTCCTCTTTAGAGTTTTGGTTGGAGCTATAAATAGGTTTATCAATGTCCAAAATTACTACCTGGACCTGTACCTCGATCGATTAAAAGGGTTGATTGTGTACCAAGAATCCTAGAATCAATAAATCATTTAAAATGAAAACAAAAATATTAGTATGAGTTGCATAATTTTTGTTTTCATTTTAACTTCTTTCTTGATTCTAGGATTATAGGTAGACAATTATCCCTTTTAAGCCATTTGGGTATGGGTCCATGTAGGAAATTTGGATGTTGCTAAACCTATTCATGTCATTATAATTTGTAATTTCAATACATTTGATTATAAATTTCAAGAAATATTAGAGCACAAGATTCTAATGAAAACAAATCATTAACCCTTTAACTATTCCCTTTCTTAATACTCGGTGACCAGTATCTACTTGATTTTAAATACTAGATCTGACTTTAACAGTTTAAGATCATGTTAAAATTTGTGTTCTATTGCTTTCAGGATGTTGTTGTTCAATGCGAAAGATAAAAATACAAACAAAACTTAGGAAACTTATGGATTTTTTCATAAATAGATTTCTCACAATAAAAATAGTTTGTTTTAAAAAATAGACTAAACAAGGAGAAAGAGTTAACTTGAAACTTCTTAGCTCTGCCATAGGGAGTGTCTCCAACTGGGACCTCATACATAGCATGCCATGATTTTTTTTTTGCATGCTCTTTTTATAAGCTGACTTTATTTTCTTGAGTTGAAACATAGGACATGGTAATGTGAGGATTTGTTGGAGAAAACAATTATGAATTGGATATGATCACCATGTACTTTACATTTGAATTCTATTCCATATTCTCATGCAACTACTCCATCAATACAACTACTCCATCGAAAAGGAGAATCCTTGTTCTTTTTCAATATATGGTTCATCTTCTGCATGTATTTCTATGTGGTTAACATCATCTTGGATTTTTCCCCACAGAATCAGGTAGAGACCAATGAATATCAAGACATCCATCACGCAGTTAGAATACAAGAAACTCACTTCAATATTGAATCAGGTAGAGACCAATGAATATCAAGACATCCATCACACTGTTCCAATACAAGCAACTCACTTCATTATTATTAATTAATTAATTAATTAATTAGGACATTCTGGAACTATGGAGAGTGCATTAGGAATGGCTCCAACTTGGGACAACTCATTTTCTCATATGCAGGGATGGATTATTTTGACTTCACTTGGAAAGTAAATATCATCGCATTTGTCTTGGAAAATGTAACTCATTCAAGTCATAGAAAGTGCAGCGCATGCAAGCATAAGAGTTAGTGGTCACCCACTTTCATTGCATGCCTTCCATCTATCACAACAATCACACTCACATGTAGTTGCCTTAGATTAGCACACAAAATTGATATGATGAATTTGGATATGACGTTGATATGTTGCATTGGATGTATAAGTATGGCCAAGTGAAGAAAAAGACTAACCCGTGTCTTGATATGAGGCCAAATAATTCCCCAAAAATGCTCATTGGAGGGAAGGGAATCACACTCATAAAAATTAGGATAATTTTTTTTGAATACCATGCATAGGGTAATATAATTCACTGAAAGTATTTCTATAGTCCATGCTTCTTGACAGGGACTCGTGATGTTCACATGTAAGGACAGGTACTCATGAGAATTGAATAAGAGATAACTAATCAAAACCATTAAAACAATAAATCTTGTTACAAATTCTTCTTGTTTTCGTGATGATAGATGGAATTTCTACGTGAATTTTGGGTGTTCTAAACTAACACAATGAATACCAAAAAAATAAATATCAATAAAACTCTCCATGATTAGACAATAAATCTTATTGCGCTAAGAGGTGCTCTACAACCCAATATGGGGGAGATGTTGTAACGTGTAATGTTATGTAAAAAAATAAATATAATGTTGTCGGCTAAATAATAAAAATTAAAAAATAAAATAAAAATGGAAATGATATATTGGGGGGATGTTGTAAGGTATAACATTATGTAGTGTTATGCAAAAATATGAAATATAAATGTTGTTGGTTTAATAATTAAAAATTAAAAATAAAAATAAAAATGGAAATGATATATGGGGGACATGCTGTAACACCTAATGTAATGTAGCGTTATGTACAAAAATAAAATATAAATGTTGTTGGTTAAATAATTAAAACATAAAAAATAAAATAAAAATGGAATGATATGTCACAAACCTAAAAATTCCAATAATAAATATGATTTTATTCTTTTATTCGATCAAATATTGTAGCATGAAACACTTTGTCGTTATGCGTAAAAGAACTCATAATTGGTTCTTATTTGAATTGGTTTGTTAAAATTCATATGGTGTTTACCTACGGGTGACGATGAACCAAACACCACACCTCAAGGTGGTATTCTCAATTTTTTATGCTTCATTATTCATGAGGATCTATGCTAGGAATTATACCTACCACTACAAGGGGTCAAGGTACCCAACCTTAAGTTAAAGGGGTGATGTATAGAAGTCCTAGCATAATATTTTTTTTAGGGTTATAAAGTTTTGATTAAGGTAAAGAAGGTTTGGGGATTATGGCGCTAACACCATAGTCACGGTCCCAATGTGACCTAGGCACAAAACATTGTTGATGTTTAAATATGGTTTGATCCATAACTTAGCAGGAGATACAAGGTGAATGCCATGCATATGTTTTGGTTTATTCTCGGGACATTAAATATGTCTAGTTGTGAGTTGACAACACATATATCCATTTAAAGGTGAGTTAATAAGTGTGTCTGGGATGGATCATGGCCCTCCATCTGTCTCAATCGCTAGAAAATGTTTTTGACAGGGTTTATTACAATTTTACTCTATCACAATTTTTTTCATTTTTGTGCTAGTTGGTCTGTAGCTGTTTCTTGGAAGAAATCCTTGTCAATTTCATTGTTTCTTGCACATCCAAAACAAGTGTCTTACACAGTTCACTAAAGAAGGTTTTTACTTGTTTTTTGAGGTACCCTTGAGGTTTTTATCAATGTTAATGGCTTCCAAATAGCCTTGGACTTGTTGGTTTTCTACAGAGAAGAAGAAGACCAACATTCATTGGGCCTTCCATTCCTTTTACCAAGTATTAACAAAACTCTATTGGGTTCCATTTAGTTTTTATTTTTGTTTTATAAATAAAGGCATATGCATTCAACTAAACGGGGTTTGCTTCAAACGTTTTCAAAAAGAGGAGTGATAAGGCATCTAGGAGTAGCCGACCCTTGGCCCTCTTTGCAATCGTATAAGGTAAGGTTCTATTCTTTGTTATCATCATTTTTTTGCAGTCTTTAATAATTACGAAAGAGTTCTAACTGCATTGTGTGTAATGCAAGTTATGGGAAGTGTTGGGTGTGTTCTACTATCTTAAATACACCTAATATTTAATTATTGACCAAGGTTGGTAGGATTAGAGTTGCTACAAAATATATGCGAAGGTAGAGGGGTTCCTAGGGCATTGTAGAAATATTTTAACAAACAAAAGATTGAAAAATATTTCAAAATGAAAAACTGAGTTAAACTTCTAAGACTACAGCTATTAAAGTAATTTAGAACAGAAGCAGAATGATAAACCAGAATAGTGTCAACCTATATTCGATAAACAAATACTGAAAAGTAAATATATAAAAAATATTACTCTAAGAAAGTAAACTACTTATTAATTAATTCTTCTTCTTCTTAGTCTACGAATAAGAAAACTTCATAAACAATTTTAGAAATTGAGAGAGGTCTAATTTATGAATAAGTAGAAAAAATAAATAAAGAGGCAAGTAGAAAACTTAATTAAGAAGACTTCTCTAATTCTCTTACCTATAAGCATTTTCAGTAAACATACAATTCAAGAAATAAACCCTATGCTAATCTCAATCTACAAAGTATTGGTGTATTTTCTAGAAATTAACATGTCTAACCCTAAGTTCAATATAAACAATGGTGAATTAAACTAAACCAATGATACATTTATCAAATATTACAGTGACGATAAATGAGGAAATCAATGATAAAAGAAGAAAATCAAATCATAATTCAAAAACATGCTTTGATTGAAAAGAAATACAAAAAGGGATTTTAATAAGTACTTTAAAATAATCTAACCTAAGGTCCTAGAGGCTGATTACCTAATTACCAAAACATAACATAATTCAAAAATCCAAAGAAATAAAACTGAAAAGAGGTTTAAAATAAACTAAGAACACTAAAGGTCGGATGGAAAGATGGATAGTAGTCTGGAAGGAAGGTTCGAATGACAGTTCAAACACACAGTCCGAATAAGAGGCTGTATACAAAGAATATTAAAAACAGACCTAAATGATTTAATTATCACCTGATTTTGTGCATATGAAAACAAAATGCATAAAGGACATAATTTAAACTTAATTAATTACGATAATCAAAAGGGATTACTAATCTATGGGTATAAAGATATTATTTCTATTATAAAATAAAACAAATTGAAACATAGCTGAACTAATTTATAGTTTAGACAAAAAGAAACAAAACTAACCTCTAACTATAAATTATACCTAAGACTGACATAATATTAAGCACTAACTTGAAAGGAAAACTAAAAGGAAACTAAAAATAAGCTGTACGTGACCAGTCATTTTTAATTCTATAAACGAGAACTACATTAACAACACAGTATGAATTATATTAACTACAATAGATACATGTTACAGAGAAATCAATGCACCAACGATCCTTCTAGATTGCTGATTATGCTATCACCTGTGCACGTGGTCAACAAAACGGTTTACAGACTTCTTCAACATTTAATGCCTGATATTGGATGTTAATAGCACATAGCCTGATTAGCAAGCTGGACATCGATTGCGCAAATCGGGCTGAATGGTAAACTGAATGCATACTTGTTATTAATTCACCCAATAATACTACATAACCTGCAAACAAATACACATATTAATTAATATATCAAATATGATTTAAACAATATAGATTTGAGTTAATAAAAACATAAAAAAGATATTAATAACCAAAGTTGGATAAACATTAAATTTGTTCTTACCTTGTGCTGAATAACGATCTGCATGACATAAAATACACAAAAGATAATAAAATATGCATTTAAATGTGTTATTTTAATTCCAAAAATGATAACAAAATGAGGCTCAACATTCCCCCAAACCGAAGAAATGCCAGGTCCCACTGAGCAAAGAAAAAATAAGAGATCATATTGTCAAAGCAAACTTTGAAATGTGAACCAACAACAGGCATATGCATGAATGAGTGAGTTCATAAAGTTTATAATTAGTTCAACCATGTCCAAACTAAAACTTTGGACAAGTCGAACATATGACACAAAAGGTATAAAATTAATCATTTGATAGTTTAGATGCATGATTGACTAAAAGGATAGGGTTACTAACAGTGAAATGATAACTAAAAAATACTTTTAAGGTCAGAGAATTCTCATGGAGGTAAAAAATATTCACCATGTGCTATTTCATTTGAATTACCCTTCGATTCTTCATATAGTCCTCCATATTGATCTTCTGTAAAAATATACTTCATGCTATAACCAAGTTACATTGCTAATTTATCCTAAAAAACACTTATCATTTTGTCAGAGAAAATAGATCTGTCATAAATAATGAAAATAAAAACAGTCTAATTTTTCCTAATCCTCCCCCCTAAACCAAAGGTATGGCATGTCCTCAAGCCATGAGAAAGAAGATTTGATTGTTCCATATAAAAAGAGTGCTATCATGCTGTTTTATTAGTTTGTAAAAAAAAAACTAACTAGTTTTTGGAAATGATTCAGATATGTATATCCATGAAAAATATAACAGTGCTTAGAAACACCACTTAAATGTTGATAAGAGAACTGAAAACATGACAGAGGAAAAGCTAGCCATCCGTGCATTATTTTAAAGATATCTTGTCATCATAAGATGTTTTGAGTTTACCTCGAAGTGTGTGATATTTTATAGCTATGGGTCCCATTTCTAGGATGATGACATCCTAGGTATTTGTTGAATTAGATGGCTAGGTCCAATCCCAACTTACAACGATTCTCAAATGACATTAAAAACAATTGGCCTTAAAATAAATTTTGAAAATTTTTCTTCATATTTATCATTATACTTTGAATAATGTGCATAGTAGTGCATTAACCAGATCTCTTTTACCCAATATTTCCCCGCTTCCAGTAGGCCTGTTCAGTACCCCGACGAGTTTATCTTGGTACCATGAAATCATATTTCCGCTGCCAGTGAGCCTATTCAGTACCCCGATGAGTGTACTTGCATTTATCGAGCTTCCTTGTTTTAATTTTTTACTTAGAATTGACACACTGCTAGCAAGCCTATTCAATACCTTGAGGGTTTGCCTTGTATAATGATATTAAGTATATGGAATTCGATTGGTACTAGAGCATAATAAGCCCTTCTAAAACACATAATTCAATTTTGCAAAAATAAACTTATAAATACTTTTCATACTAGCCTTAATCATAGATCATGTCAAAAGAGAATAACTTAAAGCTGTTGTTTGACCTTATAACCCTTCTTCTTCATGAAACATAAATAATGTTCCCCACAGGAAAAAATTCCACCTATTATCGAGTTATCACACAAAGATATTTTAAGAGACAAGTTTTGATAACAAGTATAGGATAAACTAGTAATCCATAGGTATAAGGTGAGATTCGAAAAAGATACTAATGAGAGTAAGTCTTATCATGCAACTGTTTAAAATAGAAAATCAGAGATATACATGTCTGAATCAAAATACCAAAAACTATTTGAATCATAAAAGGAATAGTTAAGAATGATGTACACATAATTGTTTTTAATTATTACTATAAGCTGCAATTTTTTAAGAAAGGTTTAAGATATCTTACAATCATAAATTGTCTTTCAGATAATACTCCATGAGCTGCTTATACATAAAATTATTATAATTAGACTACAAAAGCACTTGTTAGATGATTCATATTTATTTATAAAAACATATATAACATTATGGAAAGAAAAAGAGTCACCTGTAGTAACACTTAATTATTTAATATATTTGCATAATATCCTATTCTACTAAAAAGAAAGAAAACAATTCAAGTATATGAATTATTCCAATGTAACCATGTTCGAAGCAAAATTAGAAATATACCTTTATCCACATATAAGAAAAATATTACAATGATTACTGGGATATGAAGAATCAACCCAGTTGTTTGATTTAGCAGCAATAAACATTGAAGAAGAGGATGGTACCATGGCTTGGTTCCCTCTTGGAACCATATTTCAATGTGACTTATGTTTTCTATGTTTTCTTCTTCATTTGTTATGTCATGAGATCTTTCATTGAACTCTAGGATGTATAAAGAATCTAAGTTTGGTGATGGGGAATGTCTAGGTTCTAATGTCTCTCCCTCATTGAATGAGAGGAATTCTAGGTTGATCTTGTATTCTTATGGAAAAGGCCAAGTAGAAACTTCACTTTCTTTCGTAGTCTTTACAATCCCTTGATCTATAACCTCTCCAAATATCATATGAATTTTTTGCAATATTGTTGGTGAGGTAGGTAAGGTGGGTAAATGTTGCAATTCAACACTGTAAACATATTGTACTGCTTTATTATTGTTAGAATGTGGACTGGATTGAATAGGAATGTGCGTAGGGCATAGAGGAGGTTTATGAGAAGGTGATTGTGGAAGGTGTAATTGACTAGCTTGTGTGGTTGATCTTGCCTAGAAAATGGGATATTGTTGAAAATATTGTAGAACAGAAAGTGTTGCATCATAAAATAGAGTATCCCTATAATCATCAGATGGGACAGAAAGGTTTTGTGAACAAGGTTGACAGGGTTTAAGATGAGGCTGAGAAGAGGGTATATTCTTACTAATCTTAAATTTTCCTCTTGAATACCTTCTACATAATTCACAAACATTATCATATGATAACTAAAATATGTCACTTGTTCCCATCAGACTTAAAATTTATAAATATTCATTTCTTATGCCTTTGAGTAAAAGTATTTTCAAGGTATCCTTTCCTGACTATCTTAGTTTTGATCTTTGAAGGTTGTATTGAAAGCGCTTGACATAATTTTCCAAAGTTTCTTCTTCTCCCTGTGTTATTTCAAAGATATCCTCATTGACCCTACAATAATATTGGTATCTTTTCAAGAACATATGTTTCATGTCTTCACAAGTTTTAATGCAGTTCCCACCTAGGCTCATGAACAATTGGAGGGCTTCTCCTTTCAAAGTAAGAGGAAAAAAATTCAGATTTTGAACATTATATGCTCTACAGAGAATTTCCAATTGAAATAAAAATTCATTGGGGTCTTCATTCTCTAGTCCGTGAAAATTTGGAAAAATGGATGGGGTAACGTACTGTATTTGTGCCACTCCTCCTGGTTCTCTAATAGAGAATTCAAAGGTAACAACTTCTTCATCCTTCTTTCCTACCATATCTTCCCACGATATAAATAGTTTTTCATGTGTTATCTTAAAGCTCTCCTTTCAAATGTTCCTATTAGTTTGTTGGAAGGATGGGCGGTGCTTACAACACCACTAAGTGATTTAATTATGAAATAATTCCTACACTCGCATACGAGTAAATTGTATGAAAGTAAATTACCTAAAGGCACCCATACATCAAATTGAACTTATGAAAAAGTAAACTATCTACGTTTGCAAAAATAAAAGTATGCTTAAGGGAAATAAATCAAACTTTGTGTAAAGTAAGCACACTTGTGTTAAAAAAGGGACAACAAGGCTTTGGGGAGACCCACTAAAGTGGATGCATCAGGCTGTCACACTATGGAAATTCCGTAGTGAAGTTGTCTTTGCGTCTTACTGTTTCCCCTTCCCCTTGTTGTGTAACATAAAGGCAACCTATCTATCCTTATCTATCTGGACTCTGTTCATGAAAAAATGAACTAAAGTAAAACCTAGACTACTGCTACTGCTAGTTTTGGGGGTTCTCGTTATAAAAGATGTGAAAAATATTACCTCTCGTCTTACTGATCCCCCGCCACCGAAACTTCATAAGCAAATTCTATTTTTTTCTACCTTACATAACAAATCCCCGACAACGGAGCCAAAATGTTGGGTGTGTTCTACTATCTTAAATACACCTGATATTTAATTATCAACCGGGGTTGGTAGGCTTAGAGTTGCTACAAAATATATGCGAAGGTAGAGGGCTTCCTAGGGTGTTGTAGAAATATTTTAACAAACAAAAGATTGAAAAATATTTCAAAATGAAAAACCTAGTTAAACTTCTAAGACTACAGCTATTAAAGTAATTTAGAACCGAAGCAGAATGATAAACCAGAATAGTGTCAACCTATATTCGATAAAAAATATTGAAAAGTAAATATATTAACAATATTATTCTAAGAAATTAGTCTACGAGTAAGAAAACTTCATAAACAATTTTAGAAATTGAGAGAGGTCTAATTTATGAATAAGTAGAAAAAATAAATAAAGAGGCAAGTAGAAAACTTAATAAAGAAAAATTAATTAAGAAGACTTCTCTAATTCTCTAACCTATAAGCATTTTCAGTAAACATACAATTCAAGAAATAAACCCTATGCTAATATCAATCTACAAAGTATTGGTGTATTTTCTAGAAATTAACATGTCTAACCCTAAGTTCAATATAAACATTGATGAATTAAACTAAACTAAAGATACAATTATCAAATATTACAACGATGATAAATGAGGAAATCAAAGAAAAAAGAAGCAAATCAAATCATAATTCAAAAACATGCTTTGATTGAAAAGAAATACAAAAAGGGATTTTAATAAGTACATCTAACCTAAGGTACTAGAGGCTGATTACATAATTACCAAAACACAACAGAATTCAAAAAGCCAAAGAAATAAAACTGAAAATAGGTTAAAAATAAACTAAGAACACTAAAGGTCGGATGGAAACATGGACAGTAGTTTGGAAGGAAGGTCCGAATGATAGTCCAAACAAACAGTCCAAATGAGAGGTTGTATACAAAGAATAATAAAAATAGACCTAAATGATTTAATTATTAGCTGATTTTGTGCATATGAAAACAAAATGCATAAAAGGACAGAATTTAAACTTAATTAATTATTATAATCAAAAGGGATTACTAATCTATGGGTATAAAGAGATTATTTCTATTATAAAATAAAACAAACTGAAACATAGCTGAACTAATTTACAGTTTAGACAAAAAGCAACAAAACTAATCTCTAACTATAAATTATACCTAAGACTGACATAATATTAAGCACTAGCTTGAAAGAAAAACTAAAAGGAAACTTAAAATAAGTTGTATGTGACCGGTCATTTTTAATTCTATAAACGAGAACTACATTAACAAAACAATGTGAATTATATTAATTACGACAAATACATGTTACATAGAATAGGGAAATAAATATAAAAAAATTAAAAATAAAACTACTTATCTGTGAGGAAGAGATAACAAAAACTCATACGAAAATAGAAACCATGAATTGTCGAGGGGCCCTCTCAGCAATCATGGGTAATGCCTGGCGAGCGCTTTCACACATAGTCATAAACATAAAGGCATAGAGCTTCTATTAAAAATAAGGAACATAGTTACAATCTTCTTCTCTCAAAACAGACTAACTATCTACCTAATGGATTGATCAATCCCTTATCTCTCTGCATGGAGGTGTTTATATACACACTGTTTTCAAGATATTGAGCAAATTGACCCTTTAGTGGTCGACTGATCTTCTTAATTTAGTCAATCATAAAAGGAAATAATTGTTCACAGGCCAACGCATTCTCAGCATGAGTAGGGCGTTGTGGTGGTCTATCTACTCCTCCTTTCGCGTGGCTGGTGGAGTGGTGTTGGGCACATGAAATGTATATGATGGGTCTTCCAGAACACAGGTCCTTCATCAGCGTGAAAAAACTTTAGATGTGGTGCACAGAATCCTTCCTTAGCACATCAAGAAGATTGGTGGCGAGCAAAGGAGATTGCAAGCTGGTGTACTACAGGGATAATTTTAGGTGTGAATTTTATCCCATGGGCTATGTTTAGGGTTTTGCCTCCAAAAAGAAGATTCTCCATTTTGTATTTTTTGAAGCCATTTTTTGCCCAATTTTGATGGGGTAATTTTTTTTCACACTAAAAATTGTCAAATTATTATATAAACAATATAAAATCCTTGGAAATTAAAGTGTTTTTTGAAAAATATTGCCAAACATTTTATAGGTTACATTTTAAGAATTGGTAAGATTCGCCAACATTTATACGCTTTTAAATAAGTATGGTTCCTTAAAATCATCCCTAGTGTGCTATCCAGAACATGACTTTATTACCCAGGCACGTGGATAACAATTTATTTGTAGGTTGTTTTATGTATTACAATGTGTAGGATGATGGGCGATCTGGATGGGTGGCTGAACAGCTAGCTACATTGTGAGCTGGATACATTGAGCATTAATCTAGGGAAAACATGGAAAACCACCAGTGAATCTCACGTAACGGGTTGGATGTCGAGGTAATAAGCAACAACATCATGACAATGACAATCCTCTAGAATGTGTTGATGTAATTGTAAGTTCGAAATATATTCACTTGTATTTCTTATGTATTGTAACCGGATGTTTATTTCAGGAAGTGTCTGTAATGTATTTGAGTCATGTCATGCCTCGATGTTCCTATCAAGAGATTCAATAATGTAAACAAGTCATGTAAAGTCATCGTGGGTAACCCTCCTATTGGTCAAGGGTTAAATTCCCTGCAATTGTAGGGCCCTAGGGTTATTATACTATCCTAGAGAGGTTGACCCTAGGTGAGTCATTTTAAGTTGGGGAAATAGTCGCCATCATTGTGTTAAGGATAACCCTCCTTGTTGGTCGGAGGAGGCAAAGTCCCCACAAGTTGTGGGGCACTAGGGTTATTAGACACTCCTAGAGATGTCGGCTCTAGTAAGTAATTTTTAAGTGAGGCCAACATGTTGGAGTGGGATTTAAGTGAATGGAAGAATATAAATAGAGAGTGAGCCTCTCTCTTTATCATACACACACTCACTCATTGGGGTGCATGAGTGAGAGGAGAAGTTGTTGGGACAAGAGAGAGACTACTGCTGTCGAGAGATAATCTTTATGTTTTCGAGTTTTTCCTTTGGTGTTGATTCTATATATGAGGAAGTTGTAGGGTTTTCTCCTTTATGGTTTCCCTGAGGAAAATTCTTTGTGTCTCTTGTCTCTTGTGTTTATTGTTGTGCATGTTATTCTCTTAGTTAAAGATCCTAAGATCATAATGTTAGCTTGAATGATAGAATTCTAACATGGTATCAGAGCTAACCTGAGAAGAAGACATTGTGCAGCTGTAGAATCTAGGGATTATTAATTTTTGGGTCTCACTCCATAATCCATCAGCAAAAGTATGCTAGTCTAACTCTCCATTGAAGGGTGCATCTTTCTGTCGAAGCAGAATGTGATTCCGAGCATTTTCAGTTTTTGGTGCGAGAAATCAGGGCTTCTTACAGAAGAGGAGTTTTTGAGTGAGCCCAGCATAGGATTTCTCTCCCCATCAAAACTGAATTTTAGAGACCTAGGTCAATGTTTTTGGTTGGGTGAAACTCTGAGAAAGTCAAACCCTAGTTTGACCTCGAGCTGGAAGAACCCTAAAATACTAAAACTGATAAGTTTTGGTACATTCGCTATGTCTTGGGATTGGAGAAGTCTCAGGAGCTGAAACTTTAATAGGCCGAAGATAAAATCCTGATTTACATTGTATCTAAAATTTAGCCTCATATTCTCTATATTATGGGAGATATGATCCCTCCACGTTAGGGTTCCATCCTCTTCTAGGATTCATCCCTAAAAAGGACACCTGGGGAGCATTGCTATATCTTGGGCTAAAAAGGTCCAAATAAAATTTATGAAGATTTTCTAGATAGAAAACGGACTTTAATTTATATGGTCCAAGTGTCAGACCCAGAAGATGAAATAGTGACACATGGAAGTCCATACAACTTCGCTATTCTGAACAGTCTTGAAACACGTCACCTTGGGAAAATGATCATAAGTACCAATTGGTGAAACCAATTCTGATGAAAAATATGGTTATGAAACAAGGACAGGTGAGGCTACCCCAGTACAAAGTTTTCGACATGTTGGTGCAGTAATTTCGGATATATCATAGAAATAGTATCAGGCATTTCTGCAGAAGAAATTGGAAAACTACGGCTTCCTGTTCCGTGAGCTTCCCTCCATTGTTTTCAGAAAAGGAATACATTGGATAGATTGCCTTGATGAGATATATATTTCTATCCAATTAGATCTGAAATATTCTAAGTTTTGAAAATTATGGTTTCTCTGACAAACCCTAGATCAGCCAGCTCTAGAACTAGGACAGATGCCTCAAATCGGTAAGATCTAATCTATTGCTATTTTCATTTGAGGTTCTCATTTCAAAGTGATATATCACATCAGATTGATGACAAGATTGGTGAGGTTGACAAATTCCAAGAATGGAAGTATTTGATCTCTCTGAAGAAAATGAATTGGACACCTACATGAGTAGAGAGGTTCCAGTTCCAGAGGGAGATGAGGCTCAAAGCCTTACACTAGAAGAACTTGGTCAAGGCTAAGAAGATCATTATTGATTCAATCACAGATCACCTTATACCATAAGTGTCTTCCCTAAAGACACCTGAAGAGATGTTTGATTCCTTGACCAAGCTATTTGAAGGGAATAACATAAATTGAAAGACGACTCTGAGAAAACAGTTGAAGAATGCGAAGATCCAAAATGTAGAGACCATGTAGTCATACCTTACAAAGGTCTCTCAAATAAAAGAACAACTTGAAGTGGTAGAAGAAGAAGTGGAGAAGCCAGAAGGAAGTGATTAATTTCAGCAGACTCTGGGAAGAAGAAGAAGCTCGACTCATAATAAGAGAAGATAAGATGGGAAAAACTGAAGATCAAGCTCTCACCATCCAAAGAAGATCCCCCAAGCAATGAGGAATATGAAGAACTCAACTCTTGAAGAACCTCTTATCCACCTTAGCATTTGGATAAGAAACGATGCTATTATGAATGAAGAAGATATGAAGTTCAAGGATCAAGAAGGATTCCACCAACGAAACAAATAAAGATAAGTATTCAATTGTCATTTCATGATATTGTTTTGTTATGCATTTGTTTATATTCAGTTGATAGAATGTTTGCATTAATGACATTATACTACTAATATGCATGTGATGGGTAAGTATCTCATGGTGCTATACAACTCTCCATTGCTGCTTATCTAGAATGAAACCTCTTTGCTAACATATTGGATTAGTGCACAATCTCAATGTTGTCCAGGTAGAGATGGAAGGCATCTAGAAAAGTTTCCTTGAGATATGTATGAATGTTGTATTGGCTAAAATAGTTGCATGATCATATATTTATGCATGATAATTTTCCATTATGAATAGCCTTATGAAATGTTTCTAACCATATAACTAATGCATTTGACTTGTAGGAAAGATCACATACATAATCGCCTACAAGCAAAGAAGGATGAAACTTGTTCCGAAGAACAAGTGATGATAGTTCAAGATGAAGAATAATATGATGAATGCAGTTACATCATTGATGCAATTTCTTCCAGCCATGAAGAAGTAACCAAGAAGAAAGGGAAGACCAGTTCAAGAAGAATGATGTCTAGGATGCAATATCGATACATGAAGGGAAGTTCGTAGTTCCATCATGTAGTAGATGCAAACATCATGGGATACAAGGCAATATTCATAGCACGAGGCTTCTCATGAAAACAAGGCCTTGTAGGAGCTCAGAAGAAAGCCATGGGATAACACATACATGAGGAGCTTGATGAAGATCTTAACCTTTGCTATAGGTTGAATATGAAAATTTATAGAGGTTGACAAGCTCACAGATGGGTGTGAGAAGAACTTTTGAAAAATTTCAAGATAGAGGATGATGGTATCCAGTGACCCTATATGGATACATAAAATAATTAGTAGAAGACGAAGCTACTTGTCACTCCGGTATAGAACATTTCAATGCATAGAGTACAGAAGACAGAGGGAGTGACTGCAGAAGATCCTGAGGTTCAACATGGTATGACAGGATGGATATATTACTGATGACTCTAGGCTTTACTGAGAGTAAAGTGGATTCCAACCTTTGCTTCAAGGTTGAAGGCAGAAGATCAGTGATGCTCCTATTATGTGTTGATGCACTATTTTCTAGGCATGGAGGTGTGGCAAAATGCAGATGGAATATTCCTCGGACAAGGGAAGTATGCAGTAGAGATACTGAAGAGGTTCAAGATGATGGACTGCAAGGCCATGACCACACCTATAGCTTCAAACATGAAGCTATTGAGTGATGCTTCATTAGATATGGTTGATGCTATGATGTATTGTCAGATGATTGGGTCCTTGATGTACCTAACGAATACAAGACCAGATATTTGCTTTGTTGTTCACCTGATGGTTTCCAAGCATGCAGTGAGGTACCTGAAGGGTACAGTTGACTATGGGCCCAAGTATGAGGTGAATCAGAAGATTAACCTAGAAGGTTATATTGATTCAGATTGGGTAGGCAGTGCCATTGATAGAAAGAGCACTTCATGGTGTTTCTTTAGTATGGGATCAAGTGTGATCTCTTGGTTTAGCAAGAAGCAATCTCGTGTGGCATTGAGTACAACTGAAGTAGAGTATGTCACATATTGTTCAGCTAGTTGTCAGGCAGTATGGATGAGGAAGCTACTGTCTAATTTATTTGATCTCTAGTTAGATGCTACTTGTATATATTGCGATAACCAGAGTTGTGTGAAGTTGTCGGAGAACCCTGTGTTCCATGACAAGTCAAAGCATATCAAGATCAAGTATCACTATACCAGGGATATGGTGTAGAGGGGAGCAGTGAAGCTCCATTATGTTGTGACAGATGAACAGATAGCTGATGTGTTGACAAATCCATTAGCTAGAGTGAAGTTTGAGTACTTCAGGGAGAAGCTTGGTGTTCTCTAGATCGAATTTCCTTCCAAGGAAAAGGGATGAGTCAGTGAGCCATTCTGACATGGTGAGAGGATTGGTTCCTTCCATGGTCAGATGTAAGGGTTGATCCATTCTGTCATGGTGAGAGGATTGGTTCCTTCCATGGTCAGATGTAAGGGTTGATCCATTCTGTCATGGTGAGAGGATTGGTTCCTTCCATGTCAGATATGAGTGCTGAGTCATTCTGATATGACTATAGGATTGGTTTCTACATGATCAGATATAAGGGTTGTTGCAATTCTTGGAATGGAGGTGCCTGGTCAGTTACCATGAATACTCAGCCTAGGATTGAAGGCATTTCTGATATGACTGTAAGATGTAGTCTTACATGATCAGATGTGAGTGCATGGCCATTCTAATGTGATTGAGGGATTGGTTCCCACTTGATCAAATATAAGGGTTGATTCCATTCTCTGGGAGAATGGAGGCACTTGATCAGTTACCAGGAAATATCAGTCTGGGACTAGGGGCCATTCTGATATGACTATTGGATGTGTTCTCACATGATTAGATGTGAGTGCAGGGCCTTTCTGACAAGTCAAGGTCACATGTAAGGGCTGGGCCATTCTAACGAGTCAAGGTCAGATGTAAGGGCTGGGCCATTCTGATGAGTCAAGGTTAGATGTAAGGGCTGCACCATTCTAATGAGTCAAGGTCAGATGTAAGGGTTGGGCCATTCTGATGAGTCAAGTTTAGATGTAAGGGCTGGGCCATTCTAACATGGTGAGAGGATGAGGTTCCTTCCATGGTCATATATAAGGGTTGGTCCATTCTGACATGGTGAGGGGATTAAGTTCCTCTCATGGTCAGATGTGAGTGTTGGGCATGCCTTTCTGATGAGTCAAGGTCAAATGTAAGTGCTGGATTGGCAATTCTGAATTAGGGTTACATATAAGTGCTGAAGAAGACCTACATAAAGTCTAGGCCTACACCCAGCATGAAAAAGGGTTGGCTATGTAGAACTTCCTGTGATGAGAAGAATCATGAGATAGCACCCGTGATGATCTAGTGATGATGATCTAGCAGTGATGATCTAGATTGGGTGATGATCCAGATCCAGTGATGATGCTCCAGTGATGATCCAGATCCAGTGATGATCTAGATCCAGTGATGATGTTCCAGTGATGATCCAGATTGAGTGATGATATAGATCTGAATATGAAGATGACAAGGACTTGAGGATGATCTGAATGATACAGAGAAGAATACTTGTGCTGATAAATTGTATCGAGAGAATACCTTCCTAGTTAAGAGGGAGTGTTGATGGAATTGTAACTTTGGAATGTATTCACTTGTATTTCTTATGTATTCTAACTTGATGTTTATTCTGGGAAGTGTCTGTAATGTATTTGAGTCATGTCATGCCCCGATGTTCCTATCGGGAGATTAAATAATGTAAACAAGTTATGTAAAGTCATTATGGGTAACCCTCCTATTGGTCAAGGGTTAAAGTCATCACCGTTGTGGGGCCCTAGGGTTATTAGACTATCCTAGAGAAGTCGACCCTAGGTGAGTCATTGTAAGTCGGGCCAATAGTACCCATTGTTGTGTTAAGGATAACCCTCCTTGTTGGTCGGAGGAGGCAAAGTCCCCACAAGTTGTGGGGCACTAGGGTTATTAGACACTCCTAGAGATGTCAGCTCTAGTAAGTAATTGTTAAGTGAGGCCGACATGTTGGAGTGGGATTCAAGTGAATGAAAGAATATAAATAGAGAGTGATCCTCTCTATTTATCATACACACACTCACTCATTGGGGCGCATGAGTGAGAGGAGAAGTTGTTGGGACAAGAGAGAGACTACTACTCTCGAGAGATCATCTTTATTTTTTGGGTTTTACTTTTGGTATTGATTCTATCTCTGAGGAAGTTTCGGGGTTTTCTCCTTTATGGTTTCCCAGAGGAAAATTCTTTGTGTCTCTTGTCTCTTGTGTTTATTGCTGTGCATGTTATTCTCTCAATTAAATATCCTAAGATCATAATGCTAGCTTGAATGATAAAATTCTAATAGAATGTTCCCTCCTTTGAATGTGTGAGTAGTGAAAAAAGGATGGAAAAATCAATGCACTGGCTATCCTTCTAGATTTCTCATTATGCTATCACCTGGGAACATGGTCAAAAATATGGTTTGTAGACTTCTTCAACATTTAATGCCTGATATTGGATGTTAACAGTGCGTAGCCTGATTAGCAAGTTGGACACTGGTTGCACAGATTGGGCTGAATGGTAAGCTGAACGATGGTTACGCAGATCAGGCTGAATGGTAAACTGAATGCATACTTGTTATTAATTCTCCCAATCATACTACATAACCTACAAAAAAATACACATATTAATTAATATATCAAATATGCTTTAAATAATATAGATTTGAGTTAATAAAATCATAAAAATGATATTAATAACCAAAGTTGGATAAACATTAAATTTGTTCTTACCTTGTGCTGAATAACAATCTGCATGACATATAATACACGGAAGATAATAAAATATGCATTTAAATGTGTTATTTTAATTCCAAAAATGATAACAAAATGAGGTTCAACAGGAAGGCTGACAAGAGTGGTGATCAGGTTACCTCCTCTTAGGCATGTTACTTCAAAATCCAAAGGTGAGAAAAAAAACCTACTCTTCTCAAACATTAACCATCCAATATTTTCTTGGAAATCCACTGACCTTACTCAGTTATTTGATTTTTCATGTAAAATCCTGGCTTGAATGCTGCTCGATCTATAATAATGGTTCGCCAACAACCAAGAGGTAAGGGTTTAATTAATGGTTAGTGTAAAGCCCCCAACTGGGTCTCTCTTAACTTTTATTTACAGTCAGAAAATTCACTTTATATATACAGTTTGAAAATCTATAAATATTTTTTATCTACTTCTAACAATTTACTGTTAACTGTGCAGGTAGCAAAGATAATCACAGCATATAAACTTTTAAAATTTAATTAACAGAATTTGCCATAATAATGCTGGAAAATACCTGTAGGTAGCTAGTAGGTCCACCCTTTGTTGCTGCCCTTGTTTGCCATTTTTCCTTGCTTTTCCCTACAGCCAAAAGTCCTTCCCAAGTTCTAAAACTCAACCAGTCCAAACCAGTCTTGCCACCCTGCCAACTGGCAAGGTCTCACTGACCACCCAGCTCCAAAGGTACCCCTTTGGACCCCCAATCCCAAACCGAGTACAATCCCTAAGCTGTTGTATCCCCTCAAAAGAAACAATCTCCAACAAAACCCCTTCTTTGCAGCTCTGCTCTCCCAACCTCTACTCTCCTCCCAACTTCTCCCAAAATCCTAAGGTAAAAAAAATATCCCCTTCTCCTCCCTCCTTTCTCCTTCTTATCTCCATGTTTGCCGACCTTTCCTCCCCATTACTACCCCTATCTTCATCATAAATTTTTCCACCCCCTTCCATCTACCATGTAAGTCCTCGAGCCCTCAACTCGGACTTGGACTCATTTAATTATTTAAATTAATATTAAAAGGTGTTGGTTGGGGTCACTTCTCAACCGAAATTTTTAATTCAATTAATTTTAATTCTTTGATTTAATATAATAATTTTAAACATATCCTTACTCTTATTTCAATATTTGACCATTTAATTAATAAATAATAAATGTTATATATATATTATATAGTTTAAATTTGCACGCTTCACCAATTTAATTTAATTAACAGTAATTGTCAATTGGTTAATTACACTTACCTAATCATTTAATTAATGATTTCTAATATTTATAATATGTAAATTCCCTTTAATTATAAATTCACTAATTCAATTTATCAATTATGAACAATAATCCTATCAATGTATAATCATATTAATTAAATAAAATTCACTATGATTTAATCGACTTATATACCTATTTCCATTCTAATTACACCTTAGTTTGTAATTAGCTAATTAACATTCATTACTAAAGATAAGCATAGTCTTGTTAAAATTAATTAACATTATTAACACATAATTAATTTAAGGGATCAAGTTACTATCAACTTATTTAACCTTATAGTTACATTCCAACCCTTAGTCTTGGCTAATTAACTCATTAACAATCAATCAAGCATTCTAATCAATTGCATTAGTCACTACCTAGGTTAACCATTGCTTTGTTTATTATTCAACCATAATTAATTATTAATGGACAATAATTAACCCTTAATCAACATTATTAACCCTAATCATCATTATTAACTTAATCGACATTATTAACATTGATCAACAATAGTTAATTACTAAACGACAGTAATTAATATTAAGCGACACTAATTGACATTATTACTCAACAATATTTCATGTAATTCATAATATGTAGGCGAGTTATGTAAGCGTAGCTACTGCTTACATTCCTCACGTAAGTACACTAAAAGTAATAATTCACATACATCAATCATAATCAAGGAACTTATTATTTACCGACACATGTTTTAGCATAGTTTACAAGGTATGATCCATTAGCTTACTGAAATCCATGTTACGACAATTCATACATCACTGCTTTACGACACATACTAACCCAGGGTTTTACACACCTACAGTTAGATCTTGTTTTCACCCCTACTTCACGCTACATCTATCTACCTACATCATTACTAACTTCCACATCCTATCCTGTCCTCTGCTGGACTACCCTGGAATGTCAAGTCATGACCAGTTCCAGCTAGAACCCGTAAGTGGAAGTGTCGACCACATCGACCAAGCTTCCCCAGCAGGAAACCACCAGTCATCATCACACACCTTGGGGAGCGCACCATAGCACAGCCCTCCCATGACTCTGGGTTTTGGGGATAAACAGTGGGTAAATCCTCCACCCCCCTTAATGGAACAAGGGACTATGTCTACTCGAAATAAAAATAGCGTTGCACTTGTACTCGGTCTGTCATCATATAACCGATCTGGGCGGTTGAGTTTCCTGGAACTCTACCCCACCCATGTCATAACATACATCATAATAAACAGCATAATAACCATACGAAAGTAAATAATGCATCATTTGCATACCATTTTATCTTTAGAAGTCCATGTCCCCGAGGTCGTCCCACCTCGTAGGATCCAGCTATCACTTAGGCGTTTCAACCTGTAAGTCAGTCCTCGACATACAATATAGGATATCGTGCATAATCCCCGATATGTACACATATATCTCATCATAACATGACAATAATAAACTCATTCATTCACCATGCACCTGGCATGACATTCATTATTTCAACATATATCTATAACAGTATCCACGTACCCATCATTCAGTAATTTCCATATTTTTGACATAATTAACACATGATACATATCTAAACATGACTACCGACCATAATACTATCATCACACACACACACACACATATATATCGGCAAAATAATAGAACCATATGTCCACAGTGTCGTCAAACCGACGAGGTCTCAC
Source organism: Pseudotsuga menziesii (assembly GCA_001517045.1). NCBI lineage: Eukaryota > Viridiplantae > Streptophyta > Pinopsida > Pinales > Pinaceae > Pseudotsuga > Pseudotsuga menziesii. The sequence goes on along the minus strand of LPNX010198694.1, from coordinate 533,147 downwards.
AATCAAACAAATACAACATATAATAGTAGTTCAGGTGGAAATGTCAAAACGGGGTGTTACAGTTAGGGTGCAATGATTCTTCACTCGATTTGTGGACCGTGTAGGAACATGGATTTCACCACTATTGCAACATAAGTTGGGACTATGTAATTATTAAATCCTTATTGGTCTTCATGCTATTGAGAAGGCTTCACAGCCTCTCTTCTGTTTGTAGTTTTATACAAATATTTCAGAGGTATACGTTGTGGGTTTTAAATAGAAACAATGGATGCCTTTTTTGTTCTTACAACCATGTATTGTTTATCCAAGGGCGTATTTGATTATTTTTTTAAAAGAAAACTTAGGGGTCTGTGCAAGCTTGTGGTTATGACTCTCATAATTTCTTCGTTTATGGTGATAATACTCTAACTTCTTGGTTGTACATACCATGGTTTTATATAAACTGATGGATGCCATTTTTTTAATGGTCTTATTGCCACACATTTATTATTGGATGGTTTCTATTTAAGTAATAAACATATATCTTTGTGCTTTAGATTATGTGGAAGAATCCTTCTTAGACAAATCCAAAAGTATGGGGGTTTAGATACTCACGATTAGAGACTGTGTGTTTGTAATTAAAAATTGTATTATTGTTAGTTATTATTGCTATAATTATTATGTATATTTATGAGCTATTGTAACATATTTATAACAAGTCTAAAACTCGATTTGGTATAAATGGGATTGCTCATTTGCCTTCAGTTGTAGTTGTTACTTTATTAGATTTTAGAAATCAAATATGGATATTATGGTTTTTATTGTATATAATATTTAATTTGATCGTAGCAAGTCTCGATATCGTTTGAATGATTTGGGGTTTTAGATGAGACAAATTTCAGTTTTACTCCTATGAACTTAGAGATCTATTTGTACGACTTATAGCTTGGATGTTGGGAAGTAAAATCCTCTCAGCTCTACTCTGTCCATTTTAGAAATTCATAAGCGACTATTTTGTAGTCTTTTCATTTACTAGTTATGTGATTGGAAACCTTGCTGGTTAATTTTGATTTGGTTTAATTAAGAGTTTTCTTTAAAATTTTGTTGTGTTAACTATACTAGTGGAATTTCCTTCCTATAATTTCATTCGTAAATTATATATATACTTTAAGGGACCTGCCATAACCATAGGAACTATGAAACAAGGTTTGTAAATTAATTAATTTTTAACTTGAAACAATATAGAGGACATAGATGAACTCTATAAAAATACATTGACTCCTAGGGAACGATTAGTTGAATGAATACATTTAAAATATGTTAATAGGAAATATGCAGGCATAAAATAAAATATTTAACCATATCCATCATGGTTTTTCATTCAAATTTCCTAAATATGCTAACATTACAACCATTCTTATTTGGAATTTTGATTCAGGTATGGATTCCAAAACATAGATTCATAAGAATATAGTAAGGCCATGTATCTATGATTTCTTGGCTAATGAAGATCAGTTTACATTAAAACATGACATAATATATACAAGATAATAGGAATAGATGCATAGTACCATTTACTGTAAAACGTAATTGTGATTCATATAGTAAACTTGAATTTTACTTTAACAAGATTAAAATTAATAAAAATATAGAATAGGGAACCTAACATCGCTCTCAGGAAAAAAAAATGAAAAAACTGTTCCTCCCAACTAACTCCTAGAGTAGACAAGTCTCACTTGCTCTAGAACCCCTAAGCTTTTTTGTTGAACCACAAGGAAAAATTCCAATCAATGCACCATATATTTCATTATTAGATTAATTCCCCGTCCATTTCTAGCCTCCTCCTTGCTAAATGGACATACTATTATATAGTATCTTGCCTAGGACTTGGCCATTTATGAGCCTCCTTCTCTTTAGCACTCCACAAAGAGTTTTGACCTGATTTTGGGGAGGATGGATCCTACATCACTTGAGTTCTTACTAAACAACTTTCACCACTTGTATTTTCCCCTTATGGTTCAAAAAACACTCTTTCAACATCTATTTCTTTTCTGATTCCTTTCAGTATTTTTAATTAATAAATAAGACTTATCCATTACATCCATTTTGAATTTTCTTGTCAAAATATTTTGAAAAATAAAATAATTAAAATATTCAAAGAATAATGGTTTCCATTAATTCGGTTTATTACATACATCTCCCCTTAGAGGATAATACCATCCTTGGTGTTGTTATTTTTTTATCTTTATTCTTCCATTTGCTCATCTTGTAATAGGATTGGATATGCCTCCCACATATCAATTTCTAGTTTCCAAGTGGACTCTTCTGGACTAAGGTGCTTCCATTGCACCTTGACTTGTCCGATGGTACGATTCTAGAGTAAAAGTTCTCTCCTCTCAAGAATATGCTCCGATTCCACCTGTATGACATTCCAGTCAATCACATGAGTAGCATCATGAACATATTTATTCAAAATGGAAACATGAAAACAATTATGTACTTTAATCATAGTTGGTAATGCTAATTGATATGCTACCGGTCCTACTTTTTCCAAAATTTGAAATGGCCCACAATACCTGGGTGCAAATTTTGAATATCTTCCCACTCTTAGGGATATTTTCTTGGGTTTCACCTTTATGTATACATGCTTTCCTACTTGGAACTCTCTAGGAGTTCTTTCAAAATCAGCGTAACTCTTTTTCTTGTCTTGGGAAGCCTTCAAGTTTTGTTGCACCTATTTCACTATTAGTTCCATATATTTCAATAACTAAAGACCTAACATTAACCTGTCGATGGGACTAATCCAAGAAATTGGAGTGTTACATTTTGTCTGTACTAAATTTCAAATGGACTCATTCCAACTAAAACATGGAAATTATTGTTATAAGAAAATTCTACTAAGTGTAAGTAATCTTCCCACTTACTTGGTTTATCCATTATGTACATTCTAAGTGTTTCTTCTAGAATTTGATTTACTCTCTTAGTTTTTCCATCTGTTTGAAGATGATATGCTATGATGAAATTTAATTGCGTGCTATAGTGCTTTGCCTAACGGGTAGAGCACTGTGTCCAATTCTCTGTAATGTTCTCTATCAAAACATTTTAGATTGTATTACAGATTTATATCCAGGTCTGTTCTATAAATTTTATAGACATATGTAAGTACAAGTATGAATTGTAAACATATTCAAGTAAAAATTTTGAGCTGTACATGTTGATAACTTCATGAATTTTCCATAAATTAGACCATAATAGCATGCATGAGTTTAGTATCTACATACCTGAAATTTAAATACCTGGAAATAGCGATTGTGGCAGATCCAACAGATTGCTATAAACCTTGTAGGCTCCTTCTTCTTCTAGCTTTCTGTCCGAGCCTTAATCAACAAAATGATGTGCCACCCTGTCGACTAGCTCTCATCATGTGCTGGCCCTAGGAAACCCATGGGTTTCCTAGCCCCCGAGCCCACAGACCAATAATACCTAGAGCAGCCTCCTCTCCATTCTTTATCTTCTCATTTATTTACAGATATTCTCATCCTTGAGTTGTCCCCCTCCTCAAGTTTTTTTTTTCTCTCCATTCCCCTCATGCAGAGTCTAATTTCCCCCAAAAATCCGACCTTCTCCACCGCCCCCCCACAAAATACTTCCTTCGTCCTCCTTATACCTCTTTCCCCACCGCCTTCCTTCTTAAATTAGTTTATTTTATTATATCTTGGGTAGTGCAGTTTAGATGTATTTGACATGTGTTATGAATTTATCTTGACTTGTACGTGTCACAAAATCTAACCAAATGTCATACATTACCAATTTTAATGCTTTACACAAATGGCAAAAGACAGTAAAATAATTAGTATAATTTTAATTTAATTAAAGTACTTACTAATAAACATTAATTAACATTAATATGAGGATTAGTATAATTTTAATTTAATAAAAGTACTTACTAATAAACATTAATTAACATTAATATGGGGGTTAATATAAGTTTAATTTAATAGAAGTACTTACTAATAAACATTAATTAACATTAATATGGGGCATTACACGTGCCTAGTCCTTTAAACAAGGATTTATAAAAATTCCCTGTAAAATTTACATCTCTATTTGAGATTATTATCTTAGGTACGTCATCTAACCTGAAAATTTCTTTCATAAATATATCAACAATGTCAAAATCCTTATAACTAGAATTTACTAGAATAAAGTGAGTTGGTTTACTTAATTTTTCAACTACAACCATGATTGAATCACATTGTTTAAAATTCTTAGGTAAACCTGTTATGAAATACATGATGATTACTTCCCATTTCTTTTCTGGAATGGTTAGTGGCTGCAGTAATCCTACTGGATGTTGGTGTTCTACTTTTACCTGATGGCATTCAATGTAGCATGCTAAATATTCTGCTACTTTTTTTTTTCATATTAGGCCAAAAAGAAGTCAGTTTTCATCATAGTGATCATTTTCTGGTATCCAGGGTGTCTTGAATACAGTCATTTATGTGATTCATCCAGAACAATTAGTTTAATATCTATTGAATTTGGTATATATAAACGACCTTTATCTAGTAATAATATTCTTCCATTTAGACTAAGATTTGTTTTTATTTGGTTCCATTTATTTTTTTGTAATCTTTTTTTTTAGGGTTTGATATTCCTTATGAAAATTTTCTACATTTAAGATTTTATTTTCTAAATCTGATTCATAGCTAATGCTCACATACAATAAGTTTGCATGATGACTTAAAGATTCCATGACCTTATTCTCTTTTCCTTTTGTATGTTTTATTTCGTAGTCATATTCACTTAAAAATGACATCCATCTAGCTTGTCTTGCATTGAGGTTTTGTTGGTCAAATAAGTATTTTAGACTTATGTTATCTGACATTAATAAGAACCTACTTCTGAAGAGGTAGTGTCACCACATTTTTAGTGCATGTATGATGGTAGAAAGTTCTAAGTCATGAGTAGCATAATTCTTCTCATGTTATTTTAACTTCCTATATTCATAGGCCATGACATAGTTTTCTTGAATTAGTACCCTTCCTGATCCTTCTTTACATGCGTCGGTTCATACGCCGAAATAATTAAAAGTATCAACAATTTTTAAGATAGGAGTTGTAGTTAACATATGTTTTCTTTTATTAAAACTTTTAGTACACTTTTCTCTCTAATAAAATTTCTTACCTTTCTTCTGCAGTGAAGTTATGGGGTAGGATATCTTAGAAAACCCTTCAATAAATTTTCGATGATATCCAATAATCCCCATGAACGATATTATGTCAGTTACATTCTTTGGGACAAGACATTCTGTAATATTCTTAGTCTTATCGGGGTCGATTGATATTCCATCTTTGCACACCATGTCCTAGATACTATATTTTTTCCTTAAAGAGGTCACACTTGCTGAACTCAGCAAGCACCTGTTGTTCTCTCAACACTTGTAAAATTATTTTTAAATGTTCTTCGTGATCTTGTTTATTCTTAGAGTAAATCGATATGTCATCGATAAATATGACAACGAATTTATCTAACTATTTATTTAATATACTATTCATTAATCACATAAAAGTTTTATTTGTGTTTGTTGAACCAAAGGGCATTATGATGAATTTGTAATGACCATATCAGGTTCTAAAATCAATTTTAAATATGTTTTGATCCTTGATACATACCTGATGGTCTCTAGATATTAAATATATTTTGGATAAGATGGTTTCCCCTTGGAACTGATCGAACAGATCATCTATCTGGGAAAAGGATATCAATTTTTAATAGTCATCTCATTTAATTGTCGATAATGTATGCATAGTCTTAAGGTGGCATATTTTTTCTTTACAAATAAGACTGGTGGACCCCAAGGGGAAACACTAGGTCAAGTGTAATTTTTATCAATTAGTTCTTGCAATTGTGATTTAAGTTTAGTAAGTTCTATTGTATTCATTTGATATGGAGCTTTTGATGTTGGTACTACTCTCGGTACTAGATCGATTGTAAATCCTTTTGTCCCTTTTCACAGGTAATCCAAGAACATTTTCTGGAAATATGTCTTTAAAATATTTTAAGATTGGTATATCCTCTATTTTAAGTTGGTTATATTTATATCTGTCATTCGTTACATAGACTGCAAAAACCTTGCATCCATTATGCACACATATTTTCATTTGTAAGGCAGAGATTTCTCTGACAATAACTTTTTTGTGAATTCATTTTACATTAACTATATTTCCATTATCATCCATACATGTAAAATTTTTATCGTAGTACTTTAACCTAAACCTATGTTTTTCTAACCAATCCATTCCTATCCGCAAATCATAAGACCCTAACGGTAAGATATTTAAATAAACATGTGTATTTAATTCATTCATCTTAATTTCACAGTTTTTCACATAACTAGTGACCTTCCATTTGGTTCATTTGGAGTGTTGTACCATCCAATAATTTTCAAATTTATCTTGTGATGATTTACACGATTCTAAAATCCTAGGTGATACATAACTTAAACTTGCACTGTAACACCTCCAAATTTCCATTAGTAAAAAAAAAATGTTACTGAGGGTTTAAATCAATATAAGACCTAATTCTGATTTCACATAGCCCTTAAGAAAACATAATGGATGTTACAGCTGATTTTACCACACATGGTGGATCACACCTTTATGGCCTGCCCTATCCCTTTGCAGACTCTTTGGACCCCGTGGACCATTTTTGTAGATTTAATGTTTCCAAGATCATCCCTAAAAACATGCATTATTTTCCATATGTGAATTTTAAACCTATTCTCACGTATATACCCGGATATGACCCTCAAACCCGCGTACATTGGGATGTGTGCAAAAGGCCAAATAGTTTTGGAGTTTTCCTTGGTGTGGATCTGAGTCACTTGTCTCTTGGCCTTCCATATTCCTTGAGATCACTCGGATTTGACCTTCCATTACCCCATTGAAGTACTATATAAGGAACCCTTTGGATATATTGAAAGGGGAGGAATTGAAGAGCAAGCAAACTATAGTCCATTGTTGCCGGAGCTTGTACTTGAGTTTGCATCCCTTTGTCCTTTGGAGCACTTTGTGTTCTTCCCAAGATTACCTTTGCTTGTGAGAATGCTATTGAGAGATGGAGGATTGAAGTGGTGGAGGCTCAGGTGGAGGACTCAGTTTCTCCAGTTCGCAGACGTGCCGACAGAGGTTTTCACTATTGTAATCTCTAATTTATATTAATAGAAATATATTTTCCTATCCAATAATGTGTATTTAAATGAGTATTGAATCCATGGATGCTTTTAAATACTGATATGTTATTGAATATATATGCTAGATTAGGTCTAACACCATTATATAGCATGCTTGTCTTGTTTGTTGAATGTTGAGAGAGCAAATTGCTAGTACAAGCGAGAGTGGAAAAGCTCAATGGGGATCTACGTCAACCATCCAGAATAAGGTATGTTTCGAGATCCTTTAGTGTTAGATGTTTGGTTTCTCTTGCATATGGGAAAGGACTGATTTCTGTGATTACTCTGTCTATTGTGGTACCCCAAGCCATAGGAAGTTTTCTCCATAATAGAATTGGCGACCATACATGGGAGTTCCTAGTCATTTCCTTTGGGGATTTTATTGGAATTCAATGTTCTTGAATTGATCTGATTTCTTTGTTTCTGAGTTGGGTCTGGGGTCATGTTTGCCTAGTAGTGTCTGATAGGAGTAAATTTTTTCTCAGCTTGTCTTCTTACCTTCTTTTTTATCTCTTTTTCTTCATGTACATGAGTTTTGTCTTCATAGTCGTGTTTACACGCAGTTTTCACTGGGATATCCACATATATATGTGGGGTTTCTGCACACAGTCGTGTATGCCTTGAGTTTTTCCTTTTTGGGGAAGATTAAGTGTTGCTGGGTGAGTTTGGATAATTGTTGGGTCTTCTTGGATGCCTCTGGAGTTTGTATACACCCCTGTTTCTGACCAGAGACGCTTTTTAGGTTGAATTTTTTTAAGAATGTTCTTGTCATTGCATTTTCTATTTTTTTTTTAGATTAGTGCATTAGGTCTCTTTTACCTTAGTGCTTTGCTTGGGTGCTGTCTGATAGTGCTTGTAGATTCTGGGGGTTGTAGAGTCATATTTTTTCTTTATTATCTCATTTTAATTCAAAAAGTACAAAAATATTTTCTTTTTGCATCATTATGCATTGTTGCATTGTTGCATTTTGCATGGTACTTGCATTAGGTTTTCTTGGAGAAGTATTAGTCAGATTTTCATATAGGAATGATTGCATATTCATTTGAAGGAAAATTTTGCACTTCACGTAGTAGCATACCCCATTTTTCATTCGACACAGTGCATTTGCATTGATTGTTAGGTGTGCATTTTACTTCTTGTTTCGTCATAACACCATTAGTTGCACGATCATTTTCCTTTTTGAGTAATAAGGCAATTAAAATCAATGCATAATAAAATGAATTACACTATTTTTTTTTATAGGGTGCACCAATAAGATTAGGTTTTAGGGTCTTGGAATAGTTCATTGTGAGTAAATTCTCCAAGACCACTAAACGAAACATTTGTGTCTGTCCAGGTGAGAGAGTGAAATTCCTTTATATAATTAGTGTTTCTCAAGATCCTCCTCTTACAAGGGAGTTAAGCATGAGGCAGTGTGAGTGGTTATTGATTGGGATGACCACTGGTCATAACTGAGTAGCACCAGAGATATTTCTAGGATTGTATTCATATCTGGGGGCTCTTTCAAGAGTTTCAGGCTTTGCTACCCTACCCATACAGTCAATCCCGCCTACGACTATCCGCCTAAGCATTTATTATATTGAGGTGACCTTAGTTGCCTTACCTAGGTTATCGAGGGGGTACTTTGCAGAGGTTATTCTACAAGTGTCTTGGTCGGGTAGGGGTCGGATAGCATAGTCGCTATATGCGTTTAAGCTGAGGGCCACTATAATTGGTTGCGAACCTCCACTTATTGTGTATGGGAGTCTCAAGCCTCTCCTAGGTGAGACATACCTGCTTCATTCGAGAGCTCACATATCCTACCCTTGTTTACTTGTGATTTGGATTTACATTGTGTAGGTATATGCTCTGTGCACGCTAGTTTTCCTAAGGTTTACGTAATTAGATAGAGTCTTTTTCATTTTTTGAGTCATTTTGGATTTCGGCGCGACATTTCGCTATTCTCGTCATTTATCAGTACTTCTTCCTTCATATCCTCCTCCTTTGGGAGAGAGAAACAGATAGTCCCGACGAACTACTTCTCACATTGATTCACACACGATTGGAGATCATGAGGATGAGATTCCTGAGATGTCTTCTCCACCTCATGAGTTTGGGGATGCAGATTCTACTCCTATATATGATCCTTCACCAAAAATACCTACACATTCTGGCTATGATCCCTCATTCACAGGTCATCGGTATTGGTTACCAGGTGACAAGACTCATCATGAACCCACAAGCACTAGTTATATTCATTATGGCATGGCTAATATCCTTGCACATGATCCAGCACATCATGTCGAGTCAGAAATTAAACCTAACACTACACTTGGGGGCACTCCTATTCCTTTCCATGCAGAGAGATTTGGGAGCTCTAGTCACATTGCACCTTCCATCCCGGTGGTAGAAGCTACCACACATGTCCATCCTAGACCTAGTGTTAGTAGTCATATGCAGATACCAAAAATGAGATGAGTGACCATAGGGAACACTACTTACATCCCTTCACATGTCCATTCGCCCTCAAACCCTACTCCTTCGAATGCATTTTTGACAACCCTTCCTCCCCCTCATTAACATGGTCCTTCAGGCCGAAATATTGCTACTAGGCATGTTCGTACTGCAACTGCCAGCACTGTAGTATCTCAGAGTCAAGTAACTCTTGTTGTCTTGGGAGGTCATATTCATGTTTCTGGATCGTCTCACTGTCCATCGCAACGAGTTCCCCATATCCCTAATTATGGAGCTTCTCATGGGACATTCCATGGGACACCTTATGGAGCTTCTCATGGACAATCTTATGGACCGTAGTATGGATAGAACTATCAACCCTATGGGTACGGGTATCAACAACACGCTTACTCCTCTAATTATGGCTTTGTAGCACCACATAGTCAAGGTACACCACATCATAATGCTTCGATGCAGCCCTACATTGTTCAAACGGGAGGAGGATATGATGGCCAAGGTCATGGTATTTACAGTAGTCAGCCTTATATGAACCAGAACTATCAGGGAGCATGGCATAGACCAGCTCAACCTAGGCTCCCTTTCCTTGCAACGTTAAAATTACCTGACTTATCGAGACTCATGAACGATCCAGTATCTCATGACCTGGCTTGGCCGATTGTCCCTAACAAGCTTCCATCGGACATTCCCAAGTTTGACGGCAAAGCAGGAGAAGATCCTAGTGAACATGTCACTACTTTTCACCTTTGGTGCTCTTCCAATTCCTTACATGACGACTCAATCTGTTTAAGGATATTTCAACGCACCCTTACTGGGCCTACAACAAAATGGTATATAGAGTTACTGAGGGGGACATTCATTTTATTCGATGACCTTGCTATGACTTTCCTCAATCACTTCTAGCTATCCATGCATTACGACATTGGTACATAACTCTTGTCGAGATTTCAACATGACAAAGCCACACATATCTCAAACCATATCCAAGAGTGGCATAGATGGAAGAGGTTGATTAAAGCCTTCATACCACCAGAATTTCTCCTTGAGTGGTTCCTCAAATCATTGTTACCTTACATCGTGAAGTATGTTTCTACATCCAGAGTCCAAAACTAGGAACAAGCAATCTTTAGGGCACAGGAGTTGGATTTGATCTATGCTTAATCCAGACTTCTATATGAGATCATACCTAACACTTTGCGTTCTAGTTTCGATCCCAAGATCAAGCTTGGACCACATGTTGATGGCATTGTGGGTTATACAAGTGCCAAACCTATAGATTCGGTTGTGAAACAAGTGATCCAATTGTCTATTAATTAATCCACTTCGAGGCAAGCCATGGCTTCATCCCAACCCACCCAAATGAGGAGTGTAATTTCCTTGCAATCGTTGGACCAAAAGGGCAACCAGCAGCCTGAAAGGAATAAGAAAAAAGGTAAAAATAATCATAAGGGTGGGAACAAGAATGAAAATGCCAATTTTAATGACAAGAATTCCCGCAATGATGGGGGGGACAAGCAGTCTAAATGTAAGGTTAAGTTTCCTTGCAAATTGTGTAAGGAGGACCACCTCACTCACTTGTGCTCTCATATGGAAGATGCCTCGAGATTCATAGCACAGGGCCCAGCTGTACTAACCAATCCTTTACCCAATAATAAAAATATGAACTCGAGGACCAATGATCCTCATTCTGGATCGGGGTGAGATCAAAATCCACCAGAATCCAATACTAGTCATGGTTGCATCAACATGGTATGTGCTACTAAGGTTATGACTCGTGCAAAAGATTATGGTTCATCACAACTAGACCTTGGAATAGAACCTGCTCCACCCGAGAGCCCTTTGTGTATCGAAAACCCTATGGATAAACCTGAAATTGCACCTCACATTCCTAAGGTAGTCCCAAAGCATTAGGGGCACAATCCTAATTCCCAAGTAGCCTAGAACTATTCCGTTGTTGAGGATTTGGTCCAAACTCCTTGTGCAATGTCCACACTTGAAGTACTTCAGAGTTGTCCTCCGCAAAGGAAATCCTTTCTTTCTACTCTTGGGATTAATGATGATAACTCTTCTTCTGTCATCAAATTTGAAACCATGGAACTACAGCCTCGCTTTCCTTATTACATGTCTCTTTTGATTCATGTAGAGTGTCTTAATATGATCACCAAACACACTGTGATTGACGAAGGCACTGCTGATTTCGTGATGTCTTTGTCATGATGGAAGGGTTTGGATTCTCCCGATTTGTCTCAATCCACTACCATGTTGATTGCCTTTGATGGTAGATCATTTCGACCGCACAGGATTCTTCCTTCTCTTAAGGTCCAATTGGGAGGGAAGAACATAGTGATCGAGATCGAGGTGGTTGATGCGCCCCTTGACTACAATATTTTACTGGGCCAGAATTGGATGTATAGTATGCAATCCATACCCTCTTCTCTATTTCGAGTAGTATGCTTTCCATTTAATGGGAATATTGTTATGATTGATCAAACATCGTTCTGTAATTTGAGTGTCAATGCATCATTGGGAGCTTCTATCTCAATTATCAATCATTCTCAGCCAGCAATTGGGAGTGTGGATGTGGGCATGTATCCATCACCTATGGGGACCTTTAGTTGTCCTATGCGCATTCTTATGATCGGATCTATTTTCAGTGGGGCTTCATCTTCGTTGAAGTCGATGTCTTTTCTCACTACCCATATGGAAGATCCTTGGATTCTTCCTTCATCGAGTCCTTCGAATGGACCTATCGAAATAGATGTGTCGTTTCCTGCAACAATGATAGCATATTAAGCGAATCTTGATTGTGTTGCAGATCCTAGTCCTTCCTCTTCATGGACAGAGAAGGAGGACCCATATGTGCTGCTTGCATGGGTAGTTGAGTCCTCTCACACACATGATTTACTTGATGATGTTTTTGCATCAGATGAAGCCATTATTGAGGCCATGTCTGGGTTTGAGCCACATTGGGAAGAGTTGCATCATAGATCATATTTTCTTCCTGAGCTTAACTATATGGAGCGTGAGGAATTTAGGGAGATTATTAATGAGAATATTAGTAGTCCTATGGTTCCATTGAGCTCTCTTGGTTAGATGGTTGATGGCAACATGGAGAACTTATCACCTACCATTCCTATCAATATTTCTCACGATCCTGGCAAAATTGATAACGTCTACATTGGGGTGGATTGTTCCCCGGATGAGATTAGGGAGTATACTGAGTTGTTTAAAGAGTTTCGTGACATATTTTCTTGGTAATATGAGGAAATTCCAGGTATCGACCCTCGTATTGTCAAACATGAAATTAAGACCTATCCAAATACGAAGCTTGTTCGACAACGTTTGCGTGCAGTGAATCCTAGAAAAGCACCCGCTATTAAAGCTGAAATAGAGAAACTGTTAAAAGTTGGTTCTATCTATCTCATTCCCTTGATGAAGTGGGTTTCAAATCTCGTTGCAGTGGATAAGAAGCAGGGAGAGATCCGTATATGCACTGATTTTCGTGATTTAAATTGTGCTTGTCCTAAGGATAATTTTCCCACACCATTTATTGATCAGATTTTGGATGAGTGTGCGGGAAGTGAGGTATTATCCTTCATGGACAATTTTTATAGATATAATCAGATTCAGATCAAACCCAAGGATCAACATAAAACTTCATTTATTTGTCCTTGGGGTATGTTTACATATCGAAAGATGCCTTTCGGTCTTAAAAACGCCGGAGCCACATTTTAGCGTCCTATGACCTTAATTTTTCATGATCTCAAAATGATTATCGAAGTGTATTTGGATGATCTTGCTGCTCATTCTCATCTGAGAGTGCGTCATCCATACCATTTGAGATTAGTATTCAAAAGATGCCACCATTACCAGGTTAGGTTAAATCCTCATAAGTGCATCTTTTGCGTGACGGTTGGTTGCTTGCTAGGGTTCATTGTATCCAAGGAGGGTATAAGAGTGGATCCCTTAAAGGTTGAGGAAATACTTCAATTGTATCCCCCACATAATATTAGACATATTCAGTGTTTGCAAGGCATGGAAAATTTCTTGTGGAGATTCGTGGTTAATTTTGCCAATTTGACTAAAGAATTTATGCATCTGTTAAAGAAGGACACTACCTTTTGCTAGGATGAGCGAGCCCAAGAGTCATTTGATGCTCTTAAGCGAGCCTTAGCATCAGCCCCCGTGCTTAGTCCACTTGACTATAGCCATGATTTTTTTATTTATGTGGCCATGTCCATGGAGATGGTTGGTATGGTTTTGGTTCAGAAGGATGAGGAGATCCATGAGCACGTCATATATTATTTGAGCTAGAACCTTATCGTTGCAGAAATCTGTTATTCTCATGTGGAGAAACTTGCCTTGACCACCGTGCATGCGGTTGAGAGATTGAGACATTACATTCTCCTTCACCAAACCTTGGTGGTAGCTCATGTCAATCCATTTCAGTTTGTCCTCACTAGAAGGATGATTGGGGAAAAATATAATAAGTGGATTGTTATTTTGCAAGAATTCGATCTTGAATTCATTTCAGTGAAATAGAAGAAATCGTTGATCTTCACAGAGCTCATTTCTGATTTTCCAAGTGTGGAGGAGGAGGAGGTTTATGAGGATACATTTTTTGGTGAGCATATTTTCCTTATCTTGACTTTGGACCCATGGTATGGGGATATCATTATATATTTGCAAATGTTGAAGGTCCCTACTCACCTTTTACGGGATGAGCGACGACGATTATGTCATGTATCTAAGAACTACCTTATAGTGGATAAGACTTTGTACTTCCATGAGGTAGATTTCATTTTTATGTCGTTGTTTAACCCATGATGAGGTTGAGGTTGTGTTGAATGATTGCCACAGTGGGGTATGTGGTGGTCATTTATCTAGGATTTCTACATCCCAAAAAATCTTTAGAGTGGGATATTTTTGGCCGTCGATCTTCAAATATTGTGTCAATGCGGTCAACAAGTGTCACCCTTACCAGTTGTTTGCACGCAATATGCGCTTGCATCATATCCCGTTACATCCAACTATCATCGCCAGTCCCTTCACCAACTGGGGGTTTGACCTCGTGGATTGCAACCCAGCTTCGACTGGGGGAAATCATCACATCATAGTGGTTGTAAATTATTTCACAAAATGGGATGAGGCTATGCCCATGATTAAATCCAACGATGAGATAGCCGCGCATTTCATGTTCAACCAAATTATTACTCTATTTAGCATTTCGAAAGAGCTTGTCACTAACCATGTCAGGCACTTTTAGAATAGAATGATGGAAGAATTGGCTTTGAAGTTAGGGCATAAGCAGGAGCACTCCTCTTCTTATTACCCTCAGGCGAATGGACAGGTTGAAGCAATGAATAGATCACTTAAATCCATTCCCAACGAACCATCGTACAAAGCAAGATGAATTGGCATATCATGTTATATCCTGATTTGTGAGCCTATAGGACCGCGGTTAAGACTACCACCGGTTTCTCTCCATATTAGCTCATACATGGGATGGAGTCTATCTTGCCAGTTGAATGTGAAATCCCTTCGTTGAAGCTAGCTATAGAGATTTTACCAGACACTTTCGCATTGGAGGAACGTTTGGTCCACTTAAAGCAACTTGATGAGTAGCGTCGTGATGCCTTAGTGGCTCTAGAAGTAAATAAGCGTCGCGTTAAGGTCCAATATGATAATTCTATCCATCTGAGGAGGTTTAGTGAAGGTGATTTTGTCCTTTTATGGGATCAAGCTAAAGAACCCTTGGGGGTAGGGAAGTTTAATCCCATGTGGCATGGTCCTAACGTAGTCAAAAGTGTGTTAGAGAAGGGCGCCTATGAGCTGGTGGATTATGAAGGGACAACCTTGGCGGAGCGTAGAAATGGGCTCTGTCTTAAGAAATACTATGCATGATCTTCAGCTAGGGATTATTATTGTATATTATTGTACAATTTTTTGCATAGTTAGGTTTTCTTATGGTGATCGGGTTTGTTGATTAGCTTTCGTTTCTTATGGAAGATGTCAATGGAGTATTTTGCTTACATAGGATTCGTTGATGGTGCTAGCTTCCACACTCAAAACTCAGCTTCTGCTGCTTGGGTTATTTATACTCTTACAGGTTAAGTATTTTCTTCAGGAGGTGTATGTTTATGGCCTTCTTCGAACAATGTTGCTGAATATAGTGCCATTATTGAGGTACGTCTTGATTCACAGTTAGTGATTCCAAATCTTAATTGCTTGTATCGTATTAGGGATCCGACATTATTACGAAGATTCTTACGTGTGAGATTGCTAGAACAACAATTTGAGAACATAACATACATACATGTTTCAAGAATTTTTAATCAAGTTGCTGACTCATATGCTAACTATGTGTTAGATTGGCATTTATTTCATAGACCATAAGCATATCACAAACATACATTTTTACACACATGTAAATAAATAAAATCGATCATCATAAAAAAATTTCATTAAACATCCAAAATGTGATGTCATAATACATAAGTGTCATAAGACAAAAATGGGGCTTCCGAGCCACCAAAATATAATACACGGTAGTGCAAAAATGAAACACTCTCAGGTCTCTAAGCCTGAGGAGGAGGAGGGGGGTTCTGATCATTTTAGCACACCATGGCTCTAGCTAGTCGTTGGAATAAGTGAACCCATGTCCGTGGTACACCAACCACCTGGCGCTGCATGGCCTCAGGCAAGTCCTTGACTTGTGCCATGGGTACCCGTGTGTCAAGCGTACAAAGTTTGTATGGATGCTTTGGAGCGTCCACTCCGCATCCACACCCATGATGTCATCTCCTCTTTTCCTTCATCGATGATGAGGGAAACCGTCTGGTCACCATGGTCCAACATATGCATACACATGACAGATTGTCACTATGTGTCGTCACACCAAAACATGTATTTTGAGTCAATATATCAAAAAACATAAAAAAATTAATAATTCAAAAAATTTAAATAGAGGGTTTGGGATTCGTTACCTATGTCGCCATATGCCGCTCCTGGTGGTAGAGGCATGTCTGGATCTCCCCGAAAATCTATCCCTGCATAGGGATAGTCATTGATGGAAATGATCTGCCACTACCACCATGGAAAGAAGTCCGTTGGTTAGGGGTTAGCCACCCTACCTCTGCCCAGTCTATGCATAACATTTTCCCAATGTCATTGGGCCAGATCTTGAACTTCGTGTGGAAGAATGTCCACTCTAGGGATTAGCCCCGGTACACGCTCAAAGAAGAATGTGCTTAGTATGCTGCCAAAACTGAAGTTTCTCACCCTACCCATCTTGCAGTCACTGAGCTGCTGCTTCATGTTAATCAACAACGCAGTGCTCCAGTCGTACACTTTGGGTCTCATGCACTCTAGAACATATAACATCAATGGCTGTGAGGCTTGGTGGAGTGAAGCTAGACCGACTATCCTGCCGAGTGCCAATAGTATGGCCTTTAGTCCTAGTACTTAGATCGAGTTTGTCGAGATTTGAATCCCTACCTTTTTTGTGTCTAGAAAATAGTATACTGCAATGTAATCATTAATGGTAAGGCCACCTCTGGGCCCATGAGAGCATAGGTTCACCACCTCTCCCCATCGGGATAATCCAGTAATAAAATATATGTCCTCAATTTCTATAGTGAGAGACATCCCGTCGAAATGAAAATACTTTGAGTCTGGATCCTAGTAGTCTACTAGCATCTGCAGGAGTCTTGGTTTGGCCCTCAGGCTTCAAAAACATCAAAAATCCTTATGTGTAACCGCATATGCGACTATTTTCAAAAAGGCCGCGTATGTACACAGTTTTGGGATGTTTTTTCACATATGGCCAACCTTACATGTGGAAAAATCCTTGATATCCACGTGGGATGAAACGACTATTTTATATTAGCCTAAAAATTAAAATTGACCATGGAAATTGAAAAATTTGCCTGAAATAGGAAAAGGAGGACATGAGGAGTTACCTGGAACAAACGGTGTCGAATTTCGCTGGAGCAAGCTCCCAGAATTTGTGTTGGAATTTTTGAGCTCAAATGGGTAAAAATTTCAAATGATATGGAAATTTTGAATTTTTTACAATTTATTTCAAAAATTTGAAATTTTTGAAATTTTTTACCCACTTTCTATAGTTTTGGACCGTTTCTGACCATTTTGGACTAATTTGATGATGTAGGAGTCCATTTTGAGCGCCGTTTTGATCATGGTTTTAACTCGTTCATGCCGATTTCAGGTATTATGTCTAAACTGGCATATAGGTTAGGTTTCACATCCATTTTCACTTTGCATGACCTTATGACCATTTCATTATAACCTTAGGTACGAACCCATTCTATCTTGTCACAGAACCTTCTTGTTTCTTTTAGAAGTGACATGATGTGAATGGTAGAGCTTGACCATACATGGGTGCCCTAGTTAGCTCCTATTTTGCATTTGGTGCCCATGCCAACATTTTTCCCTGAGGGTGTGGGAGTCCTTTGTATAGTATCGCCATGACTTTGCGCAAGAGCCTCATACTCCTCTTGATCTTTTTCCTGGCCCTTTTTCCCTAGGACTCCCTTATGTCAAGTTGTAATTGCATTATCATGAGTTTTGCTTGTCTCATTGAGCCTTATGATGGCTTCCCTGACTTTGATTATTAGCTATATAGCCCGAGCTTGTCTCATGTCTAGCCATGCAGAGCCATTTTACATATCCTTTGCAGCTTGGTTCCCCATTTTTTACTGGGAGGAGACTTTACCCTGAGTGTCGTGATCCTACACATGTGTCCTTGCATTGAGCATAGGTATGTTCCGCTGCTTGGAACTAGTTTGTTTGCTCCTTGACACTCATCTCCTCCTAGTCTGTAACTATAAAGCACTTTTATTCTTTTTCAAGCTTTTTAAAATATTTGAAAAAGTCCAAAAAAAAAAATCAAAAAACCAAAAATCCAGACAGGAAAAGATGTTATCTTTGGCAGCAGTCAAGTCATGTCACCTTCAAATAGAGCACTGTATATCACATCCATTGGTTGGGTTAATAGTTTGACTTTAGGAGTTGTACTCATTTCTCTGAGTTTATCTCCACCGACTGGTTAAGCTTCCAATCCCTATGGAGCCTTTGTCGATGCCTCCTATGTCGCAAAGATGTCCCAATTTTGTATATAGATTCTATGTTTCCTACATTTAGTCACCATTCACATTTACGCTCTTGTTCGAAGGAAGTTGAAACCTGAGTCGGCCATTCCTCAGTTCTCTTGACTTTGCATGTTGGCCATTCCCGGTATTGTTACTGGTTTGTGCACATTATGATTGAGTCCTTACACATTATACAACTTTGCTGAATACCTCATGTTGGATGATGAGGAATTCCTTAATTCCCTCCTTCCAGTGGATTTCATCCCATCGACTCTAGATCATTTATTCTAGGATAGGAATCTAGAGTCATTTTGAGTGCCTTGAGACTTGTAGTCATCAGTGGCAGGTTCTCTCACCATCGACATTTTTGGGAATACATCAATGTCCCCTAATCGATGGATTCTCTCAAGTTTTCAAACTCAACACATTTATTCACACTTGTTAGCTTGCACTCTAGTACCTTGATTCCCATTTTCATTATCGGTGGGTGATCTTGCATCTGTTAACAGTATACATCAATGACTGATAATCAGACGATGGATTGCTATGTTCGACATCAACACGTTTATTCACATAGTAGGACATGTACTTGTAGTGGATTATGTATAATACCTTCTAGATTAGTGGCATTTCATATATGCTACCTCCTTGATCGTGCCAGTGTTCATGAGATTTCAGCTCTCGTGACTTAATTCCAGTATATGTTAGATATCTCTAGCCATTATGGAGATATTGATCCACTATATATCTTCAGTTTTCATGGAGATCATGATCCTTTGTATATATTCATCATGGATTTTATGATCTATCTATATTGTACATGGCGATGAACACACATGTCATATTTTGTATCATGCCTATTCATGGCCATTGTACTCTTATGCATCCGGGATTTCTATATGTACTTGTAGTTATGTGCAGAGTTTGATTATTGTATTATACAGTTGGATGGCTAGTTCTTCCACTAGGTTCTTCATCACTCCACTTCTGGGATGGACTTGTAATGTATTTCGGCCATCGTATCACTCCTCTGACCTCACACATTAGGGGGCATCTGTTACAGCTAATTTTACCACAGATGGTGGATCACACCTTTATGGTCTGCCCTATCCCTCTACAGACTCTTTGGACCCCATGGACCTTTTTTGTACCTATTATGTTTCCAATATCATCCCTAAAAACATGCATTATTTGCCATACATGACTTTTAAACCTATTCTCACGTATATACACGGATATGACCCTCAAACCCACGTACATCGGGATGTGTGCAAAAGGCCAAACCGTTTTGGAGTTTTCCTTGATGTGGATATGAGTCACTTGTATATTGGCCTTCCATATGCCTTGAGATCACTCAAATTTGACCTTCCATTACCCCATTGAAGCACTATATAAGGAACCCTTTAGATACATTGAAACGGGAGGAATTGAAGAGCAAGAAAACTATAGTCCATTGTTTCTGGAGCTTATACTTGAGTCTACATCCCTTTGTTCCTTGGAGCACTTTGTGTTCTTCTCAAGCTTGCCTTTGATTGTGAGCTTTCTATCAAGAGATGGACGATTGAAGTGGTGGAGGCCTAGGTGGAGGATTCAATTTCTTTGGTTTGTAGACGTGTCGATAGAGTTTGTCACTATTGTAATCTCTGATTTATATTAATAGAAATATATTTTCCTGTCCAATAATGTGTATTTAAATGAGTATTGAATCCATGGATGCTTTTAAATTCTTATATGTTATTGAATATATATGCTAGAGTAGGTCTAACACCATTATATAGCATGCTTGTCTTGTTTGCTGAATGTTGAGAGA
This sequence comes from Pseudotsuga menziesii, assembly GCA_001517045.1. NCBI lineage: Eukaryota > Viridiplantae > Streptophyta > Pinopsida > Pinales > Pinaceae > Pseudotsuga > Pseudotsuga menziesii. The sequence continues at coordinate 512,563 of LPNX010198694.1, read as the reverse complement.
GCAAATTGCTAGTACAAGTAAGAGTGGAAAATCTCAATGGGGATCTACATCAACCATCTGGAATAAGGTATGTTTTGAGATCCTTTAGTGTTAGATGTTTGGTTTCTCTTGCATATGGGAAATGATTGATTTCAGTGGTTACTCTGTCTATTGTGGTACCCCAAGCCATAGGAAGTTTTCTCGGTAACAATGGAAACCCTACATTCCAAACTCAAAATAGGACTTAGCCTATAAAGAAAATTTTGTAGAATTAAGACTTATAAATTCGAATGAAAACTATTTATGAGTCATAAATGAATTCAGGTAGTCACTACACTAGGTTATCATTTCTAGGTCTTATGCTAAAATTATTGCTTCCAAAAATATTATAAGTCATGCCTTACTTATCATAATTTACAACTACGTGTCTATGTTATTTTACCATAAACTGGATTCGTCATGTTTTGTTTTTTAAGACCTTCTCCTGTAACTCTATTTCAATGTGAGGGTTTCATGGCTCTAGGTATTACTTATCTTATTGTAAGCTAACACAATGTTAAAATACCTTGTATTAAATGCATGTGTTTTCTTTCTAAAGAGGATTAGCCCCTAGTGACCTAGATAAATGAGGAGCTAAGGGTGTCAAACAACAAGGTGATAAACAAGACCAAAGAAATAAGAGTCCAATAATGTGATTTGCATTACAAAAGGTGATAGGTCATTATTATGCTAAGCTCGACCTAGTTTAACTTTATTCATACTACAAAGTTGTTAAATGAATGAAAAAATGTTTTAGAATATAGAGAAAGTGTGGGTGTGAAACATTATTTGATGTGGAGGTAGGTGAACTTTTTAATGTGCATCCTCGTGAAAGCTCGCGGTGATTTCTAGCTAGAAAAAAGGGGTTTAACCCTAAGCAAGCTCTATGGTTTAGGTCATTCCACATTGTTTGGACTATGAGGAGAGCTGAGGGCTCTCCACCCTCTCAAATTTGCTTGACCCCTTTAGCGTTGGAATGATATGGCATTCGACCAGCAGCACTGAGAAAGTTTCCTATACCTCCTTTGTTCCTCTTGACTACTACAAAGGTCATGGTCTCAAACTACCACCATTTCATAGAGCTGTTCGAACTGAGAGCTGAGGGCTCTCCACCCTCTCAAATTTGCTTGACCCCTTTAGCGTTGGAATGATATGGCATTCGACCAGCAGCACTGAGAAAGTTTCCTATACCTCCTTTGTTCCTCTTGACTACTACAAAGGTCATGGTCTAAAACTACCACCATTTCATAGAGCTATTCGAACTGAAGATAAATTGTTCTTCAATTTTTACTTGTTTCAATTTAAGCAAACATTAATTTTATAAATGTCAAGTTTTTAACCTCGTCTTGTTTGACTGGAACAAATTTTTTCAGCAGTTGCTGCTTGGCTTGGAAGGGCTTGGGTCGAAGGTGGTCAGTCGTTGTAGGCTCTGGTAAGACCTAAATATTGAACCCTATGGTCCTTGATGGTGTTAACAAGAAGATGGAATAGGGATTTATTTTGGTTGGATTCATTTTTGGAGATGCACAACTCCTCCTTTTGTTGATGGTATAAACTCTTATTTTGGCAGAGCTATGTGTTTTTTTTTAAGATCCTTTGGGCTATAAAAGAATTAATACAGTGTTAGTGTTCTGAACTCCTTTGATTTCAGACCATGGAGTTTGTGGAAGCTATGACATGCTTGTTTTGTACAAAATATTTTTGTGAAGCTTGAAGGCGAACTAGCCAATACAATTTGCTTCTAGCTTGGTTTAAATCATTGTATAAACAATATTACTCTGTAAATTTTTTCCATTAATATGTGAAGATTATTGCTAGATCTCACTGTACACTGTAGTATTTACTGTTTAAACTTAGAATAATACTTGGGTTTTATTCCCGGTTCTGTTAAAATCCTAATATTTTCGTTGGTAAAAGATTTCGATTCTTGTTTGGTTTCGACTTGAGGAGCCGTCATTATAAAAATCCATTCAGAAATCATTTCTACTCTTTTCATTTGTTCTTTTATCAATCTATAAATTATTTTAATATTACTCTGTAAATTTATATATTATTTACATTTATTTGAATGGATTTGTATACGAAAAAATCCGTGTAAGATTTGAAAGGGTTATTAAACTGGTTTATGTTAATTTAGTTACGCATACGACCTATCTTTGTTGTATTTAGATGATGTTGTTGTAGGTTTCAGTTATTATACTTTTCTTGTTAGAAAAATAGCCTTTACAGGCCTCGACTTCGTGACCTGTATTAAATTTCTTAGATGGTAATTTATATGAATTTTGTTCTTTATATTATAAAATATTATTATAATTTTATACAAAGTTTTATTTGGTAATATGATTAGACATGTGGTTAGATTGATTCAACTACTGCATTATTTATAAGTTTTAAACCCTAAACAATTTAAAATGTTAAACCTAAGTTCGTATATGGGAGTGAAACATTATTTGATGTGGAGGTAGGTGAAATTTTTAATCTGCATCCATATGAAAGCTTGTGGTGCTTTCTTGCAATACAAAAGGGGTTTAACCCTAAGCAGGCTCTAAGGTTTGGGTCATTCTGTATTATTTGGACTGTGAGGAGAGTCAATGGATCTCGACCCTCTCAGCCTTGCTTGACCCCTTCAGTGTTGGAACGATATGGCCTTCAACCAGCATCACTGAGAATGTTTCCCATACCCCCTTTGTTTCTCTTCACTACAACAAAGTTCACGGTCTCGACCTACCACCATTTCACAGAGCTGTTCAAACTGAAGGTAAATTGTTTTTCAATTTGTATTTGTTTCAGTTTTAAGCAAACATTAATTTTATAAATGTCAAGTTTTTAACCTCTGGTTGTTTGACCGGTAGGAAGTTTTTCCGCAGTTGCTGCTTGGCTTGGAAAAGCTTGGGTCGAAGGTGGACGACCATCATAGGCTCTGGTAAGACCTAAGTCTTGAACCCTATGGTCCTTGATGGTGTGGACAACAAGTTGGAACATGGTTTTCTTTTGGTTGGCTTTTTTTTTGGAGATGCACAACTCCTCCTTCTGTTGATGGTATAAACTCTTGTTTTGGCATAGTTATGTGTTGTTGTTTTTTAAGATCCTTTGGGTTGTGAAAGAGTTAATATAGATTTATTGTTCTGAACTCCTTTGATTTCAGACCATGGAGTCTATGGAAGTTGTAACATGGTTTTTTTTGTTAAAAATAATTTTGTGAAGCTTGAAGGTGAATTGGCCACTATGATTTGCTTCTAACTTGGTTTAAATCGTTGTATAAACAATATTACTCTATAAATGTTGTCCATTAATATGTGAAAATTATTGCTATGTCTTGATGTACAATGTAGTATTTACTATTTAAACTTAAAAGAATACTTGGGTTTTATTCTTGGTTCTGTTGAAATCCTAAGATTTTCGTTGGTAAAATAATTTGATTCTTTTCTGGTTTTAACTTGGGGAGCTGTCATTCTAAAAGGTTCTTCAGAAATCGTTTCTACTCTTTGCATTTGTTCTTTTATCAATATGTAAATTATTTTAATATTACTCTATAAATTTACATATTATTTACATTTATTTGAATGGATTTGTATACAAAAAACTGCGTGTAAGCTTTGAAAGAGTTATTAAACTAGTTTATGTTAATCTAGTTATGGCTACGACCTATCTTTGTTGGATTTATACGTTGTTGCTGTAGATTTCAGTTATTATACTTTTCATGTTAAAAAATAGCCTTTACAGGCCTCAAGCCTATGACTTGTATTAAATTTATTGGATGGTAATTTATATGAAGTTTGTTCTTTATATTATAAAATCTTATTATAATTTTATACAGAGTTTTATTTGGTAATATGATTAGAACTATGGTTAGATTGATTCGACTACTACATTATTTATAAGTTTTTAACCCTAAAATAGTTTATAAAACGTTAAACCTAAGTTCTTTTTTCTTTCTAAAGAAAACTAAGCCTCTTAGCCTCTTGGTTGTAGTTACTAGGTAATTTATTCAAACAAAAGCTTTTCCGTTGTGTAAAATAAATGATACATGCGTAATTTTAGAAATCACTAAGCCATTTGGATAAAATGGAATTTTTTTGGTTAACAATAGTATTATTATTTCTACTCTTTATTTTTGTATGGGTCTCAAATTCCTTGGTCGGAAGCTATAGTAGTTTTCAAATCTAAACTGTGTTTTCTTTATAAACTTTGACTTAGGGTTTTTTTGTGCTTAACTAAAGCAGACCCTAGCTGTAAGAGAATTTGTTAAACCTCTTGTTTAAAATATGTATGAAAATGATAAGAATACTAAAGAAATACTAAACATTTACTAATTATGTAGTATACTAGTTAAAAACCACATATATGTGTGTGTGTGTGTGTGTGTGTGTGTGTGTGTGATAGTGATTCTAGGTAGAAGAAGAATATAGTTTATAATTCCGAAAAATGAAAATACGATTGCAACAGTAAAATTCATTTTAACTTATAATTTACAGAAGATGAAACTTTCCTACTCTATTTTTTGAAAACAATAACCATTCATTTATACAACCCTTCATAGTATAAACATAAGTTGAAATAAATATAATTAACCAGAGCAATATAGAACCTGCTAACTTCGAAGTGGAAAAACACCGAAAGAAGATCGTTCCTCTCAACCGTCTCCTGAAAGCAGCCAAAATCACTTGCTTTAGGAGCCCCGGTCCTATTCACTGAACCACTAGGACAAAGATACTGTGTAGATGCCTATTCAATACTCTTTGAAACTTATAAATGACACTTACAGTCAAAACTCTTAGCAATTCACTCTAGGTTTCCCCTCATCAAATTTCCTCTTGTGTGCCTAACTTTTCAATTTCCAGCAAATCCACAAGTTCTAATATTTTGAAAGGTGTAGTGATCGTCTTGCTCATTCGATGGTATATATAATATTTCCTAGGTATTTGGGTCAGTTTTGCAATTAAATGAGCCACCTCCTCAATTCCTCTTTTATTGGGAACATGGCCACAAGTATAGGGATGTTGCTTCCTGCAACAACTAGAAAGTGAATGTTGTTGCTTCCATTTGTCATTTTGGCCTTCTAAAACAGATCATTCCTCCTAGTCGGTCAGTGAACACTCTTCAACAATATTCTTTAGATAGGTGTCTCTTATTTTAATTATTTAATTATAAAATATTCAATTACAGTCATCTTTGACCATCCTTGGTCAACAACATAAACCTTTACAATATTTTTTTAAAGTAATGTCTTTTCACAAAAACAAAATATTTTTTATTTCTAGGTGGGTTACAAGCACCTGGATCAATTAGTATAGAAATGGGTTGGCCTTTTATCATACCTTCGATTTTGACCATTCAAGTTTGATGGTCTGCTTGCCAGTTCTCCAATGTGACATTGATTCTAGGAATACTTCTCGCCATTTCCCCAACTGTAGCAGCTTCTTAGATTGTGTGAACATTATTAATTTTTTTCTTTCTTATGGGAAACTCTTTAGAGTAGTGTGGCTCACCACATTCCCAAAATTTTAGTGGTTATTTCTATGCAATGTTCTTATTAAAGGTTGTGGGTCGTTCTCTTTCCTTTGGTGCAAGGTTTTGTGGTTTAAAGATTTTATAATTATTTCCTTGATACCCTTAGTAGTTATTCCCAGTATTTTTGTAAAAATTAGTATTCTTCTTTCTTTGATCAAAGTTGTCATGTCTTTCTATTGTCCAGTTAGGTATATTTTCTCTTTTATTTTTTCTCTGATCATAACAAAAGTTTAATTTTCTCATTGCCTCTTCCAGCATTTTTGGATTGCCATACTCAATCCTTTCTTTAAACATAAGAGGAAAACAACTCAGAAAACATTGTATTTTGGATTTTTCGTCAATTATATAAGGAACATAACGAAGTAAACTTAAGAATTTACTGCAAAATTTTTTCATGGTCATAGAACCTAATCTTAATTCGTAAAACTCCTTAGCTTTTTCTTCGTAATTTGTTCGGAAAGGTACTTTTGTTTAAAATATTTCTTGAATGTTCTCCATGTTACATAGCGTTCTTTTATACCTTTCACTTTTTTTATGTCCTGCCACCAGATATCTGCTTTTCCTGTTAGGTTATAGATGGCCATTTTTTCCTTTAATTCATTGGAATAGTTATAAATATGGAAATATTTCTTTATTCCAGATAACCAAGCCTCCTCTTCTTTCCCTTTCTTGATTTCTCTATTAAACATAGGATGTTTGATCTTTTTTAATTCACCGGAAATTTCTTCATAAGGTTTATATTTCTTTTTCATTTGATTATTGTCACTACTTTCACTAGAATCCTTATGTTTCTCTGTATTTTGCTTGGGTGGTTCCTCACTTGAAGATTTAATCTCATGTTTGGGAAATTTCAGTTTCCTTCCCTTACGTTTGTAAGGTGTAGTTTTTTCCATGTTAAGTTAAGGTTCTTTATTTTTATCTCTTTCATTACTATGTAGTTTAGACAACGGAATATTATTTAACTCTTCATGTGCTTTCAGAATACAATAATTATCTTCTTTAACTCTTTTTAATTCCGCTCTTAATTCCTTAACATTCTGTTGTAATACAGATGGGTTGTCATTTTGAATTCCATTAATATTCACCCAAATTTCACCCTCCCTTAGATTACCCTCTTTATTTTTCCCTGGATTCCTAGGATGAGATTCCTCTTCCACAAAAATTCCTACATTTTCTGTAATTTCCTACAAAATCAAAGTTATTCTTCTCTTCCTGTTTGTAAGAGAATCCAACCACAATAGGATGAAGTTAGTTTTCTGGTTTTATCAGTTTTAGTGTTGGGGTTGTTCAGGTAAGTGTTGTAACCATGCTCTGATACCATTATGTCACAAACCTAAAAATTCCAATAATAATAAAAAATCCATTTTACTCTTTTATCCGATTAAATATCGTAACATGTATATTTTGGTCGTAGCATGAAACACTTTGCTGTTATGTGTAAAATAGCTCATAATTGGTTCTTAATTGATTTACAGGTTAAAATTAATATGGTGTTTACCTATGGTTGACGACGACCCAAACGACACACCTCAAGGTGATATTCTCAAGCTTTCTATGCTTCCTTGTTCATGAGGATCTATGATAGGAAGTATACCTACCACTGCAATGGGTCCAGGTACCCAACCTTAATTTAAATGGGTGATGTGTAAAATTCCTAGTGCAAGCTTTTGTTTGAGGGTTATAAAGTTTTAATTAAGGTAAAGAAGGTTTAGGGATTATGGTGATAAAACCATAGTCATGATCCCAACGCGACCTAGGAATAAAACATTGTTGATGTTTTAATATGGTTTGACCCATAACTTAGTGGGAGATACAAGGTGAATTCCACGCATATGTTTTGGTTTGTCCTTTGGACATTAAATATTCTTGGTTGCGAGTTGACAACACAACTAGGCATTTACAGGAAAGTTAATAAGCGTGTCTAGGATGTATCTTCGCCCTCCATCTATCGTAATTAGTAGAAAGGGTTTTTGACAGGGTTTATTAGAATTTTACTTTGTCTATATTTTTTTCATTTTTGTGCTAGTTTGTGTGTAGTTGTTTCTTGGAATAAATTCTTGGTCATTTCATGGCTTCTTGCATGTCCTTAATAAATGTCTTACATAGCTAACTAAAGAAGGTATTTACTTGTTTCTTGAGGTACCCTTGAGGTTCTTATCAGTGTTAATGGTCGCCAAATGGCCTCAACCTTGTTGGTTCACTAAGGATAAGAAGAAGACCAAAATTCGTTAGGCCTTCCATGCCTTTTACCAGGTATGAACAAAACTCTGTTGGGTTCTATTTAGTTACAATTTTTGTTTTAGAAATAAAGGCATACACATTCAACTGACCGAGGTTTTCTTCAAACATTTGCAGGGAGAGGAGTGATAAGTCGTCCGGGAGGAGCCGACCCCTGGCCCTCTCTATAATTGTATAAGGTAAGGTTTTAGTATTTTAGGAGAAGGTGTATTTCTTTTAATTTTGAGGTTATAAGTTATAAACCGCTTCTGGATTTGCTCAATCTTCCTCCAAAATTCTCTAGAAATGTTGCATCTCCATATTTCACAACCATATAAAATAACATAGATGACAAGATTTTTAAAGAAAAAACTCTTTGAAAAATATAAAATAGAAATATTATCAACTCAATAATTAAAAATACAAATAAAAAATATATAAGAGAGATGTTGTAAAGCATTATTATATATATAAGTTATTTGAGTTGCTCCCATTACTAGATTTTAACATAACCTCAAAATTACTAGATTTTAAAGTTATTTGAGTTGCTTCCATTAATGGATTTTTAAGGTAATAATAAGCATGAAAACTCTGTTATATTATGAAGAAATTTTATAATATCTTTAGAATATCTCCGTGCATAAGATATTATTAATGAAATCTTAAAATTCATTTAAACTTAATATCAATAGCAAGTGCATTTTTTATTATTTACTTGCATTTTTTATGATCCGTATTTTATATTTTACAAGGTGTTGTACATGTTATACAAAATATTATGCAACATGTTGTATTTCAACATAAAATATGCAAGTTATATTTTATAAAAAATACACGTTATATTTTAAACATTAAAAAAAATACATTAAATACTAAAAAAATCATATTCATTACCTTGGAGTGTATTTTCAATTGTTGGTAATTGTAAATTTAAAGTTTAATATAATATATATATGTTGTAAATTTATAATTTAATTTAATATATACATTATAAAATTATGTAATAAGTTTAGATTGTGTAAATATTAGTGTGTTGTTTAGTTATTAGATTGGGATTATTCATTAATATTGTGTAATTAATGATGTTTAGTATTTTATAATTAAATTTATTGTATTTATTTTAACAATTACTAAATTGTATTAATTATATTGCATTAATTTCAGTAAATTACTACATTCAATATTTATGATGTATTGATTTTAGCAATTATTAAATTGAATTAATACTATTACATTGATTTCAACAAATTGCTACATTTAGTTACGTGATGCATTGATTTCAGCAATAAGTAAATTGAATTAACATTATTGCATTGATTTCAACAAATTACTACATTTAGTGACATGCTATGCATTGATTTTAGCAATAAGTATATTGGATTAATACTATTGCATTGATTTCAACAAATTACTACATTTAGTTACCTGCACTGCATTGATTTCAACAATCAACAATTAGTAAATTGATTTAGCACTATTGCATTGATTTCAACAAATTACTATATTCACTTACCTGTGATGCATTGACTTCAGTGATTAGTACATAAAATTCAACAATTAATTTCACATTTTAACCTAACATATCGTTATGAACCTCACTTTAATTGGGGACCCCTCCATAGTTGTCAAAATGACCATCTCTGGGAAAGCCATAAAAGGTTACAAGTTAGATCCTCTCTGCTCACATCCAAAAATAAATACATAAAGATACACTTATTTTAGGTCTTTCAAATCAACAAGATGGAAGCACATCTAAGCGAAAACAATGCCACCAAACTAAACAAAAGGATATTAAAAAAACAGGGCTTTATAAACTTGCTTTATTTGCAAAGGTTTAATGCATTTGATGAAATATTAACAAGTGCAGTCTCATTAACACCTGATCCAATGTAGCAACAAGCTTCTTAAATACAAAGGAAAGCAACATTCAACCCACATTATCCACACCATGTCTCATATCATGGTAAATTGCAATTTTCAAATCTCCTTGTCTCTAGAGGAGCATTTAAGGAGTAATAAATTTTGTAACACCCCCATAATGAATTATTATTATTAATTTTGCTGGAAATATTTTATTACTCTTTTATTATTTTTGACAGAAAAGTCAAGAATAAAAATTTTTGTAATCAAAACAATTTTATTTAATAAAATATGTTGAAGGGGGACAATAGTGGATATAGTTGTTGAAGAGTGTTTTTTGACCCATAAGAGGAAAAGGACAAGTGTCAAAAACCATTGAGTGAGAACTCAAAATGCAGAGGCATCATTCCCAAAAATCAGGTCTCAACTCCTAGTTGAGTGCTAAAGAGCAGGAAGCTCATAAATGACCAAGTCCTAGGAAAAATACTATAAATTAGTATGTCCATAAGCAACATGAGGCTAGCATTGGACGAGGATTAAACATCTGTGAAATGAAAGAGATGGAACATTGATATTTTTCTCTTGTGGTTCAACGAACAGGATCTGGAGCAAGTAAATTGGTTGCTCTGGGAGTTGGTTGGGAGGAACATCATCTCCACTCTTGTTTTCCCAGCATTCGTGCTAGGTTTCTATATACATTTTTAGAAAATATTTCCCTAGATCTGTAGTAGGTCAACTATATTTGTTTCAACTAATCTATTTCTATTATTTTTTCATTCTATGCTAATGGAGTAAATTCAGTTAGTTGCCTGAGAGATACACGTATTCAACTGTATATTCCCTAGATGCATTGTTTCCTAAATATATTTACATTCTATATTTTGAAATCAAGTTAGCAACTGAAATTACAAATAAATTCCAATTTATGTTATTGTATAGATTCAACCTAGTGCCTCTCCTTGGAGAGCACCGGTCTTGTTTGTAAAACTAAAGGACGAAACACTAATATTATGCATAGATTATTGAAAATTAAATAAGATGACTATTAAGAACCGATACCCACTCCCCTGGATAGATGATATATTCGATCAATTCCACGGAGCAACTATCTTTTCGAAGATAGAATTAACGTCAGGTTATCATCAAGTATGAATAAAAGACAGGTTATCATCAAGTGCGAATAAAAGATGAAGATATATTTAAAAAAAACATTTAGGACCCGTTACGGTCACTACGAGTTTTTAATAATTCCTTTTGGGTTAACAAACACACCTACTGTGTTCATGTGTTTAATGAACAACATCTTAAGAAACTATTTAGATAAATTGTTGGTTGTCTTCATTGACGACATGCTAATCTACTCTAAAAAAGAATAGGAATGTGAATAACATTTAAAAATAGTTTTGCAAGTACTAAGAGAACAACAACTTAACGTAAAATTTAGTAAGTACGATTTCTTTAAATATAAGATTCAGTACCTCGGACATGTAGTGTCCAAGGATGGAATCTCATTCGATCCAGACAAAGTAAATACCATCATGGAATGTTCGATTCCTAAGAAAATATCTAATATAAGATCATTTATGGGGATTACTAGATACTACTGGAAGTTCATTGAAGGATTCTCTAAGATTTCCTACCCCATAACCTCATTACAAAAGAAAGGTAAAAAGTTTAATTGGACTGGAAAATGTATGGAAATTTTTAACAAACTAAAACACTTATTAACTACCGCCCTGATCTTAAAGATTGATGATCCATTCAATGATTTCGTCGTATGTACCGATGCTTGCAATGAAGGGTTAGGTGGAGTCTTAACACAAGACAATTATGTTGCGGCTTGCGACTCTAGAAAACTAAAAGATCATGAGAAAAATTATACGACACATGATTTAGAACTTGTTGCTATAATTCACGCCTTAAAAATGTGGCGACATTACTTAATTAGAAGATTTTTTTACTTATGACAAATAACATAAGCCTTAAATATTTATTTGATGAACACAATTTGAACACAAGAAAAGCTAGATGGTTGTCCTTTCTAAGCGAGTATGACTTCGAAATAAAACATATTAAAGGAAAATAAAATAAATTGGCAGATTCTTTAAGTTGTCACACAAATTTACTATTTGCAAGCAACAACTATGAATAAGATTTGGAAAATCAGATTCTAAGCGTTGGAAATTTCGATAAAGAATATCAATTGTTAAAGGAAAATACTGCTAAAAACAAACAAATTCAAGTGAAAATAGATTTCATCCTAAACCAACAAGGACTGTTGTTGCATAAAAATAGATTGTACATACCCAACATCACAGAAATTAAACTTACAGTCATGGATGAACTACATAAAATACCATACTCAGGACATTCGAGTTATCAGAAAATGATTACTATGATAAGAAAATATTTCTTTTGGCCAAATATGAAGAAGGAGGTGGATGAATACTTATCTCATTGCCTTTAATGTCAGCAATTTAAAGCAGATCATCAACATCCCATGGGATTGTTGCAACCAATACCCATTCCAGAATGGAAGTGGGAGACAATCAGTATGGATTTCATCATCGAACTGCCCAAGAATTTCAGACAACATGATTCCATCATGGTTGTAATTGACAAATTAAGTAAAGATACTCATTTTATACCTATTAAATCTACCTATAAAGCTGTTAACATTGCAGATATATTCATGAAATAAATATTGAGGCTACATGGCATTCCAAAAGTAATAGTCTCAGATAGAGACACAAAGTTTACAGGTAACTTTTGGAAATCCATTTTTAAAGGCTTGCATACACAATTAAACTTTAGTACTGCATATCATCCACAAACGGATGGGAAGACTAAAAGAGTAAATCAAGTCTTAGAATATATGCTAAGAATGTATGTTATAGACAAACCAGGTAAGTGGGAAGACTACCTACACTTAGTAGAATTTGTTTATAATAATAATTTTCAAGTTTAGACTACAGGTATTAGTCCATTTGAAATCTTATATGGGTGTAAATGTAGTACTCCAATCTCATGGATCAACCCTACTGATAGATTAATGTTAGGACCTGATTTATTAATAAAAATGGAGCTAACCATGAAATAGGTACAACAAAATTTGAAGGCTTCCCAAGACAAGAAGAAAATCTATCCTAATCTAAAAAGAACTCCTAGCTCGAGTTCCATGTGGGTTATCATGTATATATCAAGGTAAATCCCAAGAAAATCTCCTTGAGTCTGGAAAAGTATTCAAAACTGGCACCCAGGTATTGCAGTCCATTCAAAATTTTAGCTAAAGTGGGTTCGGTCGCGTACCAGTTAGCCTTACCACCAAATATTAAAGTTCATAATGTATTTCATGTTTCTATATTGAAAATATGTATTCATGATAATTCTCATGTGATTTATTAGAATGTAATCTAGGTGGAACCCGAAGGAGAGTTCCAAGTGGGGCTGGAGCGTGTTCTCAACATGCGAGAAATTTTACTTCGGAACCATACCATCGGACAAGTTAAGGTGAAATGGAAGCACCTTAGTCCAAAAGAAGCTACTTGAGAGCTGGAAAGTAATATGCATGAGGCATATCCCAACTTTTTGCAAGAATATGTAATCAAAGAATGAAACAAAGTTATAACACCAAGGACGATGTTCTCTTATAAGGGGAGGTGTATGTCACACCCCCAGAATTAATTGTTATTATTAATTCTATTGGAAATACTTTATTACTATTTTATTATTCTTTTATTATTTTTGACAGAAAAGCAAAGAATAAAACATTTTGTAATCAAAACAATTTTATTTAATAAAATATGACGAAGGGGGACAAGAGTGGATATAGTTGTTGAAGAGTGTTTGCTGACAAGAAGCAAAAAACCACTGAGTGAGAACTTAGGATGTAGGATGAATCATCCCCAAAAATTAGGTCACAACTCCTAATTGATTTCTAAAGAGAAGGAGGCTCATACATGACCAAGTCCTACGAAAAATACTATAAATTATTATGTCCATAATACGCAAGAGGCTAGCATTGGATGAGGATTGAAAATATATGAAATGAAAGAGATGGCACATTGATATTTTTCTCTTGTGGTTCAACAAACATGCTCCAGGGTTCTAGAGCAAGTAAATTGTCTACTCTAGGAGTTGGTTGGGAGGAACAACATCTCCACTCTTGTTTTCCAAGCTTTGGTGCCAAGTTTCTACTTCATATTTTTAGAAAATCCCTAGATTTGTAGTAGCTAAACTCTATTTGTTTCAGATAATCTATTTCTGTTATTTTTTTATTCTGTGCTAATGGAGTAAATTCACTTAGTTGAACAAAGATACCCATATTCAACTGTATATTCCCTAGATGCATCGTTTCCTAGATATCTTTACATTCTGTACTTTGAAATGAAGTTAGAAACTGAAATTACAAATAAATTCCAGTTTCTGTTATATGTATAGATCTGTGTTTCCTTTCTAGTCTTGCAAATAAAATCCATTTACTTAGCATTCATTCAACTTCTTTATACAAGTTAACAATAACCAATAATAATGTTATCATCACATAGATATGTAATGTTTAGGATAAAATAGATAGGATTCTTCTTAAATAATATTACAAATTATAAACTAAATTAAAGTATTAAGTATCAACTAGAATCGTTAATGAGAATAAACATGCTACCACTATAAGTCTATTTTAAACTAAGAAAAATGATTACAGGAGTTTACGGGATCTTTTCTTTATGTTACTCTGAATTGAAGGTAGCATAAACCTACAGATCCAAGATCCTTGTTTACAAACATATCATTTTTAAATCAAAATCTCTTTCAGAGTAAATTAGCATCTACAGGTATACTATAAAATTAACCCCATACTATTACAGATTAACAAGAAAACAAGTTTATGGATCGAAGATCATTAGATTATAATAAGAATAAAATCTATATCGAACCTGAAGGGTCGCTCTTTATAAATATCCTAGATTACATATAAGTCACATGATCGAATCCCTTCAATACTTTAAATTTAAAGTATAGGATCAAGCATCCTTAACTACAAATCCAAAAAATCAAGTATTGTATCCATTATCACGATTTGAAGGTAAGTCCACATTGTTTCTACCAAGATAAACCTTCAATAAAAAAAACAGTTGATACAATGTCCATGCATCCACACAATAATTTACATTCTAGGGATTGTGAGATCGAATCCCTTAAATAAAATAACAAATCACTCTTTACAGTAATGCATATATGAACCGAGTAATTATTCACAACTAAATACTGAAGTAAATACCCCTTCTTTATAGTAAATAATAGTATTCGGATCTAGGATTGAATCGCAGTTCAATCTATGCACCCACTAGGGATTGACAAGTCAAATCTCTTAAATAAAAGGAATTCAAGTCACAACCCTACGAATTTCAAACTCATCAAAGTATAAACCCCATTGCAATATTAAACCATTAATTATATATACATGTTGCAACCCTTAAATGTTTGTTAAACATCAACGCATGGTTGCAAACTTATAGCAGCAAATACTTTCCAATTTAGTAGTTACAGTCATAGAACCTACGGGGAGTTCTTTTAAAAAAACACACAAATTCTTGAAAATAGTCTAAGGTGTTCGTAAGACCATTTTACAATGGATACCATCTCGGTACAAGGTAAATTCCTTTTTACAAGAAAAAAATCCATTACAATGTCATAAAATAATAGTATATTATTAACCATCAATGTTACAGGTAGTAAAACCATCGAGGTTGGTTGCCTCATTCATAAACCAAACAGTTCACAAGAGAAACCCTTGTTACAAATATTCTCAAGCTTTTCTACAATGAAAGTTGTAAACCCACAAAAATCATTAACGTAGAGACTAGCGTTTTGAAAAGAAACTTATCTTACAGGTTACAACCACCAAGAAAACTCACGATCCTGGGCACGAGTCCTGCAAACAACAAGTGGAAGGGGTCAGTATGATTTTACAAGCTAAAGAAATTGTAAAAAACAAATATAGAACAAAACAAAGTTGAGAACCACTTACACAGGAATGTTAAGACACGGGCCTGCGAGGAGGTGACCCTTTCACCTTCCTCCCAGCGCCAAAACCTGCTTTTTGAACCAGTTAAAGTTAGTTTTAAGCACATTAATCTTTTAAATGAAGAACCAGTTTAAATATACAGTGTTGGAGTTCTTACCATGATGTTGAGCATTAATGGCTAGGGATCGGCTCCTTCGAGCACCCTTATCCCTCCAGGTCTGCAAGAAACAATGAGTGTCAGAAAAACAAAGAATGAAAACCTTAACAGACTTACGATTTGCAACAAAAATTCCCATTATAGTTACCTATCGAAGCAGACTGTTCACTAGATGAAGTGTTGAGGGCTTGATCGAGCTTTGGTTAGATGGGCCATTGTCGAGGAAAAACTCCAAAGCCCTCTTCGCCTTGGAAATAACCATAACCATTTTCATTAACACTTTGAAATCATCATGGGAAAAAAACAGAGTTGTAGAGCTCGGCTCTTGGCCAGCCTCTAACAAAACAACAACAATAATGCAACTCTCTGACCAAGTAAAAGGTCCCTTTACAAACCCTATGCAACTCGTCGATCTCACCATCCAGGTGTAGGGAATGATTAAGTCATGTACTGCCTTATGGACCTGGTTGCGGTCAACTCACATCCATTCCATGTTGTTATTACCAACCAAAAGTTCCATTTAATAACACGATCAAAATTATTACATCGAATAATTGTAAATATAAATTTTGGATGGTGTGTTGAATATAAACAATCATATAAACTATGCCATAAATCATCACGGGTATCATACATATGCCAAACAAAACCTTGGTCGTGTAATTCAAACCTTGCACAAAGCCACATTACAATAGCATATACTCGAACCTTTATACTTTGGGTTATGGGACTAGTGCCATCGTGGGTCATTGCTAGTCTCATACCTTTCCCATGGTGTTCGGGAAGGGTTTTTAACATAAGAACTAGGTTAAAAACTTAAAAACCATATAAAACATTTATATTGCATAATGCAAAGTCATGTAGTTATATATTAGCTTTAAGACATAAAGGAGATCCCATGAAGTTATATCCACTCATATGCTTCAATAATTGAAACAAGATGCATCTAACCCAAAGCTTATATGATCATAAGAACTACATTGAGGGAAAAAGCATGTGGATCCAAACAAAACACAAGTAGACCAAAGCCTTGTCCTCTTTCTTATTAAAATATCATTGTATGGAGAATCCATACATTACAAACCCAACATGCTTATGCTTAGGGATAGGACTTCATAGACATAGTGTGAACTATGTTAAGGTCAAACCTTGTAATAAAAACTTAGTACAAAACTGGTAAACAGATACATCACTTGCGGAACTTTAGCTGAAGGTCCCAGACTGAACTTGGCAATTTTTCTTAATAGCAAAGCCTATTGAACACAGCAAGACGTTAGATAATAAAACCAATAGTTTGTAAACATGGAATTCTACTAGAGTAACTATTTAAATAACACATGTAATTTTTATTTTTTTTATGTATGATTTTTAGGTGTGTTAAAAATTTAATCTCCTCTTTAGGCACTATAGCACCCTTAAGCCTATAAAGTATACATGGATTTCTAGCTCATTGGGCTAGGTAACTAGGAAGGACTAGGTCAAGGTCTCTAATGGTTTTAGTATAACCTCTACCTAGTATTCATGAATAGTATGTGCATGAAATATTATTGACTTCTTCTCTGTTCAAATATCCTTGTCTCTAGAGGAGCACGCAAGGAGCAATAAATTTCATCTCCTTTTTAGGCACTATAACACCCCTTAGGCCTATAAAGTATACATTTATTTCTAACTCTTTGGAATACGGAATTGGGAAGTCCTAGGTTAATATCTCTAAAGGATCTAATTTAAGCATAGCCTCTTCCTATTCATGAATAGTAATGTGACCTCCCCAGACTGCAACCACTCTAGATCCATTTAAACTCTCGATCTACCATGCATCGAGAGGGATCAAATCCCTTTTGCACCTCAAGGGATTTGATCCCTCTAGACGCATGGTAGATCCAAGTTTAAATGGATCTAGGATGGTTTGATAAATAAAATATAAAGTGTAACCAGTAGGGCATGTTAATGTTTTTTTTGTGTTTTTTTTGTTTGTAAATAATTAATTTATGTCCAATAATCTTTTTGTATTTAGTTTTAAATTAGATTCATATATGAAGGTGTATATAGCTAGAAGAAACAACCAAATTCTTCCACAATTAAACACTAAAAAAAGCTCAAAAGATGTTATCTTACTAAAATAAAAACAAACAAAAATGTATAAAACCATTAAAAGAGATATTTGTATAAATTGTATAAAATAAAGATATCTTAAATTTTGCAATTAACAAACAAATAAACACTCATAATAATCGAAGAATATATTTACAATAATTGTTTTATAATTTTAAAAAATTAATAACAAATTTATTTAAATGATTTTTCAGTTATTTTTTAATAAGCAATCATATGTAACCAGAATCTCATAATTTAGAAATATTAAATCTATTTAAAAAATAGATATATACTTTTCTCCTTAAATATATTTAAATATAAAATCAAATTATTTTTTTCAATAGAGATTATAATAATTATATGTACAATAGGAGCTTAACAATTAATAACATATGTATCTTCAAATTTTTAAAAAATAGGATATGTATATTTTTGTAGAGTTTAAAGATAATAATTAACAAACATTTTTCATATAAAACAATAATTTATTAATTTATCTCAAACTTATATTAAAATAAATATGAATATAACGTATGTATACATAATGTCAAAAAGCCATATATAAAAAATTAGATTCCCATCTTTTTCGGGTCAATCTATATACTAGTCCAATTTTTTTCAATAAAATTGAATAGTATTTATTTCACATTTAAGAATCAAAATATGGTATAAATACATAAATTAATATTATTAATAAAAATTAAAATGATCGAGTGCTATTTAATCATATTTAAAATATGGAAAAATGAATTTCAAAACTCCACAAAAAGGTTTCTCCATATTTTAAATCGAAGTAGTCTAACGGGTCGACGATTTCGCCCGGCGTTAGATTACTCCGTCTACCCACTCCGTTAACTATCCCATCCTCCGGAGTCCAGCAAATCCATCCAGCCAAGGGTCCCACATGAATCTTTTTTTGAAAGCTATCAATCTATTCCTGCAAAATCAAGAAAATCAAGTTCTATTTTCTACATTCTTCAATCATTTCAACTCTGTCGAAACCTTAACGGAAACGAAAGAAGAGGGTATGGATTGCAGTATGGAGCTCTCATTAGGTTTGAGTATTGGCACTAGACTTTGCTTCTTCAAAGTCATAAGTTAAGGCAAGTGGGTTTCCTACCTAGGTCAATGGACAAATCAATTGTATTCATACCCGGACAACCTTACACTACTTTGAAAAGATTTCCCATCGAATTGCTGTAAAGACAAGATTGCTGTAGAGACTAGCAGTGAAATAATGAATGGATTCCACCGAGTCTGGCACCTTAACGACCCCTCTACACAAAACAAGGCACTGAAAATCGCTCCCACAATTACTGTGTAAAGATTTAACAAGTTGTATATACCAGCTGTATGGTTCTGATCATTCGCTATGTTCCCCGCAAGAACCTGATTAACAGCAGCTGATTGTTATAACGAAGAAGTTGAATCTGCTGAAATTGAAGCTCCAGAGCAGCAATAGGAATGGATGTTGAGTATTTGGAAGTTGCGGACACTCGTTGCGGACTGGACTATTGGATTGTGGAAGGTTTTCCGAATTTTCATGTCCACAGCTCGGAACGTATGTCCGTGAGTATTCAGCTCTACGTCAACAACAGCGCTACTGTCCGCAGTATTCAGAATTTTGGAACTATTCTTCGTCCGCAATGTCAAAAATTCCTTTGCAGATCAATTCTGTCCGCGAAGAATTGTTGTGTCTACGTGTGTCCGCGTGTGTTCGCGAAGAATTGTTCTCTGTATAAATAAGTCTTACCAAGTATCAATATTCTTCAATAATTCTCTGGTTAGCTTGTAGTCGAATAGATGCTCGATATCATTTCTGGTGATTGTTTGTTGCTTCTGTCATTTACACTCACTAATTGGATTCCTTTCCGTTTTTAGTCGGCTACACTCACTCATTTTACTATCAGGTAATTCTTCTACTTGTGTATCCAACATTCTTTTTATAAGTCTCAAATGCTTTAGAGTCAATCTGAAATGCTTTATAAGTATCTAGCATTATTTTTTTATAAATATGAAATGCTTAAGAATCCAGCTGCCACATTAATTTCTTCCAGGCATCTAATGTTGTTGAGACAGCAAGCTCCTTGAATCTTTTCTTGTATTTATTTAAGTTTCTGGTTTTATAGTAGAAGTGTTTCTTTTCTTCTTCAGCCAAAATTTGGGATTGAAATTGAAAAGAAGTTTGATGGCATCTGTAATAAAATGATTAAATAGATTAATGTGAAATGTTTCTATAGCATGTTCTACATTTTAATACATATTATTCTATAATTTATGTTATGGAGAGGAGAGTGTGAATTTGTCATGTTGGCTTTGCACAATGGATTTAGTAACAGTTTGCTGCTCTCATTTGGTGTTGGTGAGTCAGTTCCTCATGGAAGATCAAGGCCACAATCTGAACGCCGACTTGACAGTTCCAGAAGCTTTAAGTCACATTTCCATTCCTATTGCTGCTCTGGAGCTTCAACTTCAGCAGATTCAACTTCTTCGTTATAACAATCAGCTGCTGCAAATTAATAATGACAATAATCAGGTTCTTGCGGGGAACGCAGCGAATGATCAGAACCATACAGCTGGTATATACAACTTGTTAAATCTTTACACAGTAATTGTGGGAGCGATTTTCAGTGCCTTGTTTTGTGTAGAGGGGTCGTTAAGGTGCCAGACTCGGTGGAATTCATTCATTATTTCACTGCTGGTCTCTATAGCAATTCCATGGAAAATGTTTTCAAAGTAGTGTAAGATTGTCCAGGTATGAATACAATTGATTTTTCCATTGACCTAGGCAGGCATCCCACTAGCCTTTAACTTATGACTTTGAAGAAGCAAAGTCCAGTACCAATACTCAAACCTAATGAGAGCTCCATGCTGCAATCCATACCCATTTCTTTCGTTTCCGTTAAGGTTTCGATAGAGTTGAAATGATTGAAGAATGTAGAAAATAGAACTTGATTTTCTTGATTTTGCAGGAATAGATCAATAGCTTTCAGAAAAAGATTCATGTGGGACCCTTGGCTGGATGGATTTGCCGGACTCCGGAGGACGGGATAGTTAACGGAGTGGGTAGACGGAGTAGTCTAACGCCGGGAGAAATCGTCGACCCATTAGACTACTCCTTTTAAATCAGTACCAGCCAAAAGAAATAGAAACTAACCTATTTTGAATGGAGATATAAATATAATGGAAGAGAAATTAAACAAAAATTGCATTGAACCCTGATTTGATCTGTATACTTTAACGGGAAAAGTTGAAAATTTAGATATCCATTGTCGATTGATAGATTTTTTTGTATTGAATGAATGTGTATTGATTTAATATCCTGGTCTTATAAGCAATTTCAGAAATGCATGCGCATTCTAGTTCAGTGTTCATGAAACGTGCATGCGTTCTTGAACATCTTTTATCTTTTATTTTTTTTTTAAAGCTATGACCGATCTCTTTTCCCAAAACTGACATCCCACATTTAGGGGAGATTAAGAACAATATTCAATATGCAGTAAAGTAATAAAAGTTGTGGCGGTATCATTGTGGATCGTTGGATCTCAACCTGTTTGAGATCTAACGACCCACAATGCTACAGGCACAACATTTATTACTCTGCTACACATCATTTATTACTCTGCTGTACTTAAAATATTTTTTGGCCGAGGGGATCACTACCTTTATCTTCATTGGATTCCATGTTAGTATTTTCCTTTTAGTTTGTTTTTTAATTTCATATTTTGTTTAAAAAATCAATTTTAACAATTAATACTAAATTTGTTAACTAATTATTTATTTATTAAATTGCAGCAAAACTACTTACAATAGATCCTGAAAATAACCCAAGCCAATTGCCAACACATTAAGGTGCATCAAACCTAATTCTTGAACCACCAAATGTTAACATCGAAATTTATTTGAATTTGAGATCTCTGAAAACCCTTTTTAAGGAGTTCCGAAATACTATAGACCCCACTTGATTGTCACTAGCCACTTCACTAGAGGAAACCATATATTCCATTGTAGATGCCCAAGGACAATTAACCATTTTTTTTATTATAGGGTAGAATTTTTGAATACTATAGGACTGGTCTAAATAAAGACCAAGTTAGAGACCTAGACATCACCAAACAATACTTCATGACATTGTTTATTAACTCAAGAATTGGATTACATTCACTAGTGACAAAGAAATGCAATTGTATGCACTGGTGCACCTTCCAACCATTCAAAGAGCATTGTATGGAAAGGTGGTATATGGTATTTGACAAACATCCCTGCAATAATAGGGAGGCACTTCTATATTTCCTTACAAAATTATGGGCATATTTTGCGTTAGGTCACCATGTGAAATATTTCTACAATGGTGAATTTCATGGGGTGGGTTGATGGTCTACAAAAAATAGAGAGAATTCTAGGCATAACCCATTGATAGATCCTCTTCCTCCTAGGTGAAGCATCCCCCCCTCCTGTCCAACATTCACTCATACAGGAGAACATTATCTAGGCCCAAGCATCCCTATCCATCGTGGATTATGGGTTGGTGCATCATAGCAGTTTCATAGCATTACCCCATGAGGAGCGAGCTTCAGGTGATGTTGGGGTATGAGTTGGACCTTCATCCCCTACAATAGCATTTGCCCAAGGGAGGTAACATGGAGCATCACATGATCCTCATATATGTTCAAGCTATGGATAAAGTTGTTCTAGGGAAATGGAGGCTAGGAGACCTAATACTTTTATTCAAAAGGCTAGCATGTTTACTATATCTTTTTTCTTCACTAATTATATATATATTATTATGTTTTCTCTTTATATATCTAATTATATTATGTTTGTAGTTTCTATGCACAAATAGCACACCCGCCACACCAGGTGACGCATCAATGTCATTTTCTACCACTGATGCAATTGTTGCAGTGACATGCTCCTTTGGTGTACCACACACTCATGTATGGGGGAGAGAGTTGCTCATGAATTAAAAAAATCCCTCCTTGCAAATTTTGTCATATGTTTTTAATATATATGCTAGATGATTTTAGCTTGAATGTGTCTATAGTCTGTGTATAATAGTTTCCTTCTTTTAATTTTTCTATAGGTTGCGGTACCATATAGCGATAATCCTTATCCACTTCGGGTGGATGCATCACCACCTTCTTAGGCATCATGTGTGTAGTTAAATATAATTTAAATGATAATTTCATTATATTATTTTGGTTATAATTAAAATATTTTTAATGCGTATCCAGATGAGTTCATTTCCTTTTAAGTCAACATTATCACCACCTCATTTTTCACCATTAACGACTTTCCGCCCATTATTTCTCCTAATATACATTGAAATTTTGACCTACGACCAATTTTCCCCACTATTGGGATTCCATTTTCATCCCTTGTGGGATTTAATTCTATAGTAAAACCCATGTGGCTGTATCCCTACCCATCCCCACCTCCTTTTCCATCACATGCACTTGTGCAACACCCACCAGTACCTTGTACTATAGCCACCACTGCCACATCTATTTTGATATCACTACCTCACTCCCATGCACCTCTCCCACTACCATCCCATGATGCTACCTCAATGGATGTGATAAGAGATGCTTCGTTGGAGAAAATTGGGTAGCCACATGCTCCACCTATTGGTGAATCTCCACCATTTCCTGATATATTCACAATGACATCATTTAGTGATGATTTTTTTTATGTATCATGAATGGAATTGATTTTAGGCATTTTTTTCTTTAATTTCATGTTTACATTCCTTTAACAATTGCATGGTGGCATAGCTAAGAGGTTAGGCTCACAGAGGAGGGAAACATCCTCTCAACTCACAATACCATCCGTGGTGAGTTTTCTTGGCTTAAATTGTAAAGTTTCAATTTGTAAGTGTGTTGATTCATTGTGGAAAATATCTTATTATTAAATGGTTTCTTTGTAAAGAGAGAAGAAGCACACTAAGACAGAGAAAGGAACAAGCTCCTAGTTTTAGTAAAAGGAGAAATATTGACTTCAAGGATGTAGGTTGGAGTGGAAAGGGTTGTAGTGGTCAATGAGAAACCAATGAATGACCAATGAGTGACATTTTGTATATAGGGCACCATTTTCTAGTTTTCCATGTATGGGTATGATATGCCATTTTGTACATTGGGCATGCGGTGTCATTTTGTAAAAAATGTACATTTGAGACAATTTTTAACACACACACACACACACGCACGCACGCATTCCATGGCATGTCCCCTATGAATTGAAGTGCTTGTTTATTTGTTGTTGATGAATAATTATGATGATGATTTACCTCCATATATTTGCAAACTATTATTATGATGATGATGATAATGATTTTCCCACTATTCAAGCTTGGTCCATGGTATAGATATGGCGTTGGTATCGTGATTTCTCCTTTATACACAATTTTAATTATTGAAATATAACAATTAATATTGAGGCTGAAAATTGTTGTAATGGCTTGGTCGATATTTAATGTAGTGAACAAATTACTTGGTTGATATTTCATGTTGTGAACAAATTGCTTGGTAATTACTAACACATATTAGTGATTTTTGCATCCTATCGAAAGATGCATTAAATTTTTTCCTTCAAGACCTTATTGAAATTTATGAATATTTCCATTCCCTTTCTTCATGTAGTGTATGGATTTTGTCCTTTAGTTCTCACATACACTTTACGAACTTGGAGTATATATATGGGTGAAAAGGCGAAGTTGGGAAACAATTGTATGACAAACGGAGTGAAAAAAAAAGAGGTCTCGCAAATGAAAACACAAAAAAAAGCAAACCTCAAACTGTAGGCCGAGAGTTTTAAAAACTCTAGGCTGAGAGTTTGTGAGAGTTCAAACTCTTGGCCGAGAGTTTAATAAAACTCTAGGTCAAGAGTTTGAACCAATAACTGCGATGTGTTTAAAAAAAAATCTCGAATTAGAGTTTTAAAACTCTCGGATGAGAGTTTGAACTAAATTCTCGACTAAGAGTCGTGCCGAGAGTTTGGAGATATTTTTTTGGCCAAGAGTTCATGGTCAACAAAACCTGCAAAAATATCTGGCATCTTTCTGGAACTTGCAACTTCAATAAGCCCAAACCCCTGTAAATTGTAAATATTATTTGTTGGACTTGGTAGCAATGGATTCATCTCTGAATCTAGTTTCCAATGATATAAAAATTGTTTCATTTCAATTTGAATTTCTATTTATTAATAATTTTTTTCTAAACCTTATCCCTTAAGAATTTTATTATTCTGAAAATCACCCGAAATGAAAATTCAATATCATAACAAAGACAACACCAAAAATTTGAAATCTTCATAGAGATCATAATTGACTTGTCCTCTTCAAAAGGATACTTTAGTTTTTCCAATAAGTGTCACACTAAAAATAAAATTGAATCTCACCAACATGTGTCGATAATGCACCATTTTTTGAACTTATGTTGTTTCGATAAATAATAAAAAATAGTTCTGAAGTCCGAAAATCCTCAAAATATAGTCCATGCACAAGTTCAATCTGTGTATATTATGAGTATAAATTTTGTTTCCCTAAAATTAATAACTATCTCTAAGAAAAATGTTGGGCACACGGGTCACTCATTAGTCATACTTAAAATTTTAAAGTATATGTCGTTGGTGCCCATTTAATTTTCCCCACTATATGTTGATAATTTAAAAAAAAATATGAGTACGTAGCTAATTCAATTCTCTAAAACTTGTGTGTTTACTTCAAGGTGAAATTCCTAAGGGAGATATCATTTTGAAGGGGTTGAAGTTCAAAAAAAATTAAATTTTGCAGTTTGTTTTGTCAAAAAACAAGCAAAATTGTTTCCCAACTTCATGTTTTCACCCATATGTGATATATTTCTATGAAATTGCTATATAATTTGTTATGGTTTATTTGTTTTAACTGTATTCTTAGAACATACTAAACCAATCCCTTGAATCCCACTAAAATAGGTCAATCAATCCCATTACAATGTCTAGCATGAATCTTAGAGTGATGGACCACACTACCATGAGGAAGGGGAGAGTGGAGATGAAATTCAATTTTTGGACAAAGCCTAGAAACCATAAGAGAGGGAAATAAATTAATAAAGGATAAGGGGTTAAGCTTACTTAGTTAATATGGTTTTTGCATTATTTATGTGACCAGATGTAGCAAACTAAATGGTGTTAAATTAATAATCTCATTTGGTTAGCTATTTAATATAATTGTTGAAAATAGAAAAGATGTGAAAATGAAATATCTTGTATACTACATAAATCTTGTATCACTCAATTTCTATACATTAACATGGTTTTCTTTCTTAGAGTTTCAAAACCCTATCCATATTGTATTGCACAAGGACATCGTAAGACAAATCCAGTGTTAGGTTCTAATTCTACATGTCCATCTAAGGGTGTCACTCCTCAAACAATGTGTCCTCAACTCTTGCACCAGTACAAGCATAAAGACCATCGTGGAACATCAAAGATACAATAACTTATTCTTGTTCCAACCAAGTCACCAAACTAAGCTCAATTCTCATTAATCTCATTTCACCATGATCATACCCTATCCTTATACCCCGTAATATTAAGGCTCCAATATCACACAATGTCGTAGATCCAATCTACATGTCATCTCTACGTTAGAAAACCATATTCTTATACCAAGGGACATTATAATTATCATTTTATTCAATGCCATATTCTTCCATATGGTTTTCATAAATAGAAACAAACCTAGCTACACAAAAACAAATCCATGCATCACATAACAGTAATTTCTCCATGAACATCCAAGATCTCTCTCTCTCTCTCTCTCTCTCTCTCTCTCTCTCTCTCTCTCTCTCTCTCTCTCTCTCTCTTATATTCTCCTATATTTTCCTTACAAAATTTAATATCTAAAATACATTTCCAAATATATATTGTCATAATTGTTATGATTACACAAACTCTCTCCTCCCTTACATATATACAAATAGGAAAGGAAATAAGGATATGTGTTCATATAATCAACCAACAATACAAACCCACATGGATCACTCTAGAATGAAATGGTTGACAAGTGTCACATAAGGGTTCATCCAACACAAAAAATGAAACACCCTCCAAGCATGATCCTCCTTGGGCTCAATGATCCTCCTATAATATGCCACACTCTCCAAGTATATGTATTCCAATGGTCTAAATTCCATATTGGCTCACTAGCCAAGTGTTTCATAAAAGCCACTCTTCAATGTGCCCAATTATACTCTCATTAATCCAAATGCATCCAATACTAGCACAAAAATAGAGCACAATAATGATTACACGTGCTCTATCCTCCCATATTATATCAAATAGGTGAGGGATTCTAAAATAAAAAAAGGACATGTGTCCATATAAGTAACTAGGAAGGAAACCTGATGTGTTCAAAATCACTAACTCATAGGAACATGTGTTTCAAAACATCAGTTATGTGTTAACTTATGTGTCTAGGTTACGTTCATAGGTTAGGTGCATCAATTATATTTGTGGGCATGTCAGTGCATGGGCTAGGTGCATGTATTATCCATTTGTGTTACATGTGTGGGAAAAATTGATGGATTAAATGCAATTCCCTTGGGTTTATATACCTTTACTCCATGGCCATGATTTATTGTTTCCATTTGGAAATATAATTTACCCACTCACCCCTAATGATAATGTTTACTAAAGCATGACCTACAAGTAAGCCTTATGCTATATTTATTAAAGCATGACCTACACATAAGGATATGCTAGTTTGGAAGTTTTCTTTGGGGTGCAAAGCCTAAAATTGATGCCATAGCATATGTTTACGGTGCCAATTATGTGAAGGAGTGCATTGGTCCTAAGTGTCACTTATTTCATGATTAAAGTGTGTTGGTTATTTTTGTGGGTAACATGTTTGCATTATGTGCATTATTTATCTAGTACACATATTACATATGTGGGTTAGTTACTAAATGGGGTAGATATAAGTTTCAATGTTGATGGGATCATTGTTCATAATAATGTTAAAATTTTATTTCCATTTGGAAGTTGCATCATCCAAATAACCCATAACTCACTTATTTTTATGCCCCTGGTACCCTATCTAGTCCTTAAAAACATACCACATAGACCCAATAACAATGTCTAGCCCTAACTCATAATATCATTAATACATTGACCACTAAAACACTAAGCCATCACTAGGCCACAATGCAATTTTTGTATTGAGGGGTCAAATGGATAAAATCAATCATGATAGCCTCTATATGGAATGATAACCTTTTCTATGCCTAGACGCCCATACTCAATTTCATATAACTCTATTATGTTTCCTGGTTATGATTTTAGTCTCAAGGATCAATTTTCCAAGTGTCCTTAAATGGATTTTACAAGTGAGTTACAACTCCCCTTAAAAAACAAACTATGAGTCCAAACTACAAAATGTTGGTTCCATTAGATTTCAAGCATCGGACCACATCTTGGAATGCCCCAACCTTTTGACTTCCATGGCCAAAAACATATTCTATTAGGAAAAATAAGAAACTAAGGTTTTTCTCACTGGGTAACAATGAAAATTTTGCATTAAGGGGTCAAACTGTATAAAATCTATCACAAGAGCATTTTTAGGGCATGTTCATCTTTTGTAGGCCCAAAAAACATTCTCAAACTCACGAAACTCTATGATGTTTCTTGGTTGTGATTTTAGTCCCTAGGACCAATTTTCCATGTGTCTCTAAATGGATTTGGTAAGTGAGTTACAAGCCCAATAAAATAGGAAACATTAAGTATGATTGCCAAAAATTCAGTTTCATTGGATTTCTGGAATTATATTACAATAAGGGATGTCTATTCCTTGTCATTTCCATGGATGAAAGCATCTTCTATTTGGAAAGACAAGAAACTAGGGTTTTGATCACTGGGAAATAATGAATTTTTTGTATCGAGGGTCAAATTGGATAAAATCAATAAAGAGAGCCTATGTATGGCATGATCAAATTTTCTAGTACTATACACATATGATCAAATTTAGTGAACTCTATTATGTTTCTCAGTTATGATTTTAGTCCCTAAAACCAATTTGCAATGTGTCCCTAAATGGCTTTGGCAAGTGAGTTGAACCTCTATATAAAACAAAAATCATGAATCTAATTTACAAACCATCAATTATGCTGGACCTTGAGCATTAGATTACAACTAGGTATACCCCTTCCTCATGCATTCCATGGCCAAAAGCATCTTCTATTTGGAAAAACGAGAAACTAGGTTTTTTTCTCAATGAGCAACAATGCAATTTTTGCATCAAGGGGTCAAATTGGATAAAATCGATAACAAGAGCCTTTATATGGAATGATCACCTTTTATATGCCAAAACACATTTTCTCAAAGTCACAAAACTCTATTATGTTGTTCAGTTACGATTTAAGGCCCTAGAACCAATTTTCCATGTGTCCTTAAATGGATTTGGCAAGTGAGTTACAACTCCCGCTAAAAAAAATTTGTATTTTTGCTATGAAATAAGTCCATTTTGTTGGATTCTTGGCATCAAATTACAACTAGGTATTCTCCTTCCTTGTGAGTTAAATGTCCAAAAGCATCTTCTATTTTCTAAGATGAGAAACTATGATTTTTCTCATTGAGCAACAATGCAATTTTGCGTTGAGGGGTCATATTGGATAAAATCGATCATGAGATCCTATGTATGACATGATCACATTTTCTAGGCTTAGAAACATGTGCTCAAACTCATGGAGCTATATTATGTTTTTTGGTTACAATTTTAGGGGCCTGGGACCAATTTTCGATGTGCCCCTAAATGGATTTGGCAAGGGAGTTGCAACTCTCCATAAAACACAAAATGTGAGTTTGATCTCCAAAACTTTGGTTCCATTGGATTTCAAGCATAATATTACTACTATGGACTCCCTTGTGAGTTACATGGCCAAAATAGTCTTCTATTTTCCAATATGAGAAACTAGGGTTTTGCTTAGTGGGCAACAATGCAATTTTTGCATCGAGGGTTCAAATTGGATAAACTTGATCATGAGAGCCTTTGCATGGAATTATCACCTTTTGTAGGCCTAGACACACATTATAAAATTCATGAAA
This sequence comes from Pseudotsuga menziesii, assembly GCA_001517045.1. Lineage (NCBI taxonomy): Eukaryota > Viridiplantae > Streptophyta > Pinopsida > Pinales > Pinaceae > Pseudotsuga > Pseudotsuga menziesii. Next base: position 482,603 of record LPNX010198694.1, on the reverse strand, counting down.
CTCTATGATGTTTCTCGATTACTATTTTAGGCCCTAGGACTAGTTTTCCATGTGTCCCTAAATGGCTTTAGCAAGTGAGTTTCCCATAAAATACAAACTATGAGTCTGATTACCAAACCATTTGTTACATTGTATTTCAAGCATTGGATTATAGCTAGGGATGTCCCCACCTTGTGAGTTCCATGGAAAAAATAGTTTTCTATTTGGAAAGATGAGAAACTAGGGTTTTGCTCACTGGGAAACAATGTATTTTTTGCATCGAGGGGTCACTATGTTTGGCCATAGAATCAAACATTATAATTCCATAATAATCCCAATTTTACACTTAGTCTACGAATTTTTATAAATTTTATATTGGAAATACCTTATGTTCATACACAGGTAATGTTAAGTTTGTTATGGATTAATATATCAATGTTTTCACTATTGAATGTTATAAGACCTGCTATACTAGACCTACAATAGAAGGATTTCATACTTGTTAATGTGCATGCTATAGACATCACACCTTCCACTATTTAATATCCCAATTTCATTGGATCATGTTTGAACTTATTTCTTTGAAAGTTTTATGGCTTATCTTCTAAGAAGCAATTTGGAACCTATTCACATTGCTAATAAATGTATTAAGTTTCTATACAAAAAAACTTGTTAATGATGCAAGTTGATGTTGCTTTGATAATTAGGTAACGATATATGGTTATTTGAGTATTGAATTGGATTGATACATTGCATTGCATCAAATCACACTCATTTCCCCTTGTTGGGTTATTTACATTATTATAAGGTGTTTGGATGAAACATAAAGCATATTTTGAGTTTAATTATATGATGATTTGAAATTGGTACTCTGACTATTGAACTATTGATCTATCTTGAAATAATTTCTTAAAATATAATCTTAATTTGACGTGTAACATACAAATGTTGCTAGTGGAATAGTTTGGACTTATTGAAACAAATATTTGCAGGGTTATAAATGCTTGTTTTACATGATTATGCTTGACATATGACAACCCCTATACTACCACAATATATTTTGATTGAACAACTTTTCTAGTAACTCAATGGAAACCATTGAATCCATCAATGTTATCCCATATGAAATTATAGATGACATTCTAGAGCTTCTGGTAAGCGTTGGAAGAAAGCACCCAACTAGAGGTGTAGTAAACATGAATGGTTTCTATGAATCATGTTCATATTTTGAATTTAGAAGAAAGTATCATTGAATTTTTTAACCATTTCTTGATCTTTTCTCCACTTGTTGAATGACCACATCCCAAGGAAATTTTGGTGAATATTGAAATGCAATGCAAATATATAAAACTTAAAAGTTGGCTAGGTTAATTCCAATCCCAACCTTGATTTACAAGATAGGTTGGAAAGTATTATTGGTTTTTTCTATAGATTTCTGTTTTATCCTTTGAAACGTTGGATTTTTAGGTGCCACAAAGTATATAAGGGAAATTCATTGTATTTTCCATACAACTTTGTTCCTCCAACATAGTTATGAAATATTAATCATCTACAAAATGTACATCAAAGAGTTTCCCAACATTATGTTCAAAGATGGGGATTACTTTGAACATGCCTTGTAAACTTGACAATGAATGAGATCCCCTAGGACATGTTCTTCCATAACATAAAAGGTTGGCTAAGGGTGCATTCTCGATGGATGAACTTGAAAATAACAACAACCTCTAACTTGCACCTTTCAAAGTGAGACAATCATTGGAGGTTTTAAGAAAAATATATCTTCAAATGCTTCCATGGTTGCAAAAGACTTATTAAAATCCTTTGTGGGTTTGTCACCTCTCTTGCGATAATAGAAATGGGCACTTATCTAGCTTTATTTGCATATTAAAGTAAATATTTATAATGGTCATTGTTAGGTACTTGGTTTACATTTATCATAATAATACTAAGGGTAATAAATGAATAATGAGGTGTGGATCTATATTTTTGGTAAGGATTTTTACTTTTCAATGTAAAGAACATGTGTATGTGTTTTATTGAAAAAATTATGTTGGACATGCAAAGAGAGAGAGATAGGGTAATTTGAATCCAATATATGATTGTATCTCAAATCTAATAGATACTTGAATCAATCTCCCTCAATATTGGAGATGGTGTGGTAGAGGAATGGATGTCTTCCTGTTGATGCCTAGAAAATCCCAGGTAGCGACAGTAGGGATTCTCCCCAATAACCGCTCCTAGTTAGCTTGTTTATTTTTTGGTATGGGGAATCCATCCGGTTTATGGTCTGGCTACCGTAGAGTTAAGTAATAGTTTAAAACTATTTTACTGGTTGTAGCCTGCTCCACCGTTTATGTGAGTTTGTTATGTTTTATAAATGATATGGAAGTGCTTAAATTAAATGCAGATGATCAAGAAGCAAAGGGTTCACAATGTGATGCGTAGGTTCTTACCTCCTGTCTTATCTCCTTTGTTCCTAAATAATAGAAATCAAATAATAGGAAAAATAAACTAATCTAATTATAACTAACCTATCCCTAGGGAGCAAGATCATTATTTGTATGAGTAATGTATTGTATTTTATGCACACAGACTATTACAGATAGCTGACATAATTCATAATACATGGAACACAACAAAAACATTAACATAAAGATAGCTCATTGCTTATTAAATAATTCATCACTCATTTGTTGCACAAGATTCAAAACAAGGAAATGAAATCATTCACGACTTAGAAATAGTTCAGAGTCAGAACGATCTCACAAATTTGCATAGTCAGCCAACACATAAATAGTTCTATCTAGACATCCACACAACATGCATTTGAAACTCAACAGCTCCTTCTCCAGCAAAAAATTCGATGCTCTTTAGTATAATCAGAAATAGTTCCTCTTACAATAAGTATTTCACATGAGAAAGCTAGAAAAGTCCATTTCCTACTTGACTTCACCTACATTTATACATCTCAAAAAGACTCTTGGTTTTCCTGCCCCTTGGTATTCCTTTACATTCAGTTACAAAAGATTTGTCTTTTAGTGCATTCAGTAATTAAGAGAAAAATACAAAAATTATTACAAATTTATTTCCATGTGTCAAAAAGACAAAACACTTAAATGGGCCCAGTCAACTCAGCAATGAATTGCTTCCATGCCTTAGCACCTGAAGCAATTATCTCAAATTCAGTTGGCTCCAAGAATCTGACCATGACTTCATGTGTGGTATCCTGAGCCCTTATGTCAGCCGTCATTATAGGGAGTAGTTGAAACCGATACTCTAAAATATATTTACTATCTGTAGCTTGAGAAATCACATTTTTAATCACTCTTTCATCTAAGTTCTTTATCAACTGTATGCCAAGCTCATCCTCTTGAAACCTAGAATGTAATTGCTGCAAGTTTTCTTCATAAGGTGGAAGCTCATCCATCCTCCTCTTAAATGATGTCTAACATCTATTATAGGTGGTGAGTACTTTCTTAGAAAACTCCCTGCATTTATCTATTGTCTCCTGGACTGCCTCTATAAATTTTTCAGCAACTCTATTGTTGAAACCTATTAGTTCATACTCAAGCTGCAATCTTTCTGGATTTTTGACTGGTGTGTTCTCCGGAGGATCCTTGGTCATTTACAACCATGTTAATCATCCTTGAATGAATTCTAAAACATATTTAGTTTTTTCTTTGAACTTTGTAGCTGTGGCTAAAATTTCATGCAATTGATCTTCTACTTGTTTGACTTTGAAGACTTCTCTCGTGATTTGAACCTACATCTGATAGATCTTATTTCTGAGGAAAAGAGTATGCTTTGTTAGAGGTGTTATATATGTCCTTTGTTCATTTTCTACCTTCAATAACACTTCCAAAGAACTCTTCTGAGCTTCTAATCCCACCACTTGGGCTTCATATTGGTCTTCTCACTAATCAGCCGTAGACTTCTGTGTTTCCATCTCTGCAATTTTGTTTTTCAATTCCCCTTTCTCCCTTCTAAGGTTCATGTTTGACAGCTTCAAATTATCCTGCTCTTCTTCTAGAATTTGATACTCTTGTTGAATATATTTTCATAGTGTGAAAGAGTATCTTCATACTTTCTCTTAGATTCTCTGCAGAATATTTTTTCCTTCCTCAAGACATCTTTCATCTCGGCCAATTTACCCTTACACTACTCAAGGGTTTCTCTGAGATTATCAATATTGTGAGCATTTGTAATGGCCAAGGAGGCCAATTGCTTTGGATTATCTTCTAAATTTTCACTACTGTTCTTTTTGTTACTATGGTGACTAGGGGTTGGTCTCCCATCCTCAGAGTCTTCTCTGTTCTCCACATGAATGAATTCTTTTTGGGATTGAACTGTACATCTTCTAAGCACTGAGCCGAATAAATATTCGCTCACACAATGAATTCACCAAAAGATTTGGTAAGCCAAATAATCCATAATAATGATATATTTGTATTGATGATAGAATAGATAAAAGATGATATGTTACAATGGTGGCCCCACCTTAAATATGGATTGGGAATTTGATGTTGAGGAGACGCCTCATTTCATAACTTAACTTAGTTAACCTAATTATTAGTTATTTAATTATTATCTTATTTTATGTTTGTTACATTGCCACTCTCTTAGAAAGGATTTGTCCTCAAAGCCTTATAATGTGTTGCGTCGTTCTTTGCGATGTCGTGGCTAATGAAACATGTCGATACGAACTGCTAAGTGTAGATCATAACATTTGATATGTGGATGGGTCAATCCATCCTAAATTGATTTTTTTTTTACCGTTGGGATTCCCTACTAATCTGTCGTCAGGAACTTTGATCAGATTAGTATAATTATCTTTCGACATTTCCCACTTTTTAGAATATCGGTTTTTATGGTTGGGGTGTTGATAGGGAATTTTCACAATGCCATTTTCTTTTACGAGTGTCATCTTTTGAGCATTGATATGAGTTGGAAGTTGTATTTTTGTCCCTTGAGGTTCTAAGGTTTCATTCTGTATCTTTTCCAACTTGTTTTCCAACTGCATGCAATCATTTTGAAACTTCTTAATCACTTCCACTTGCGCTTTTTTGTCATCTTCAGACTTCTTAAGTTATTCCTTAATATCTTTGTTATGAATTATGATGCAACTTTTTTCTTCCTGCTTGTCTAAAATTTTCCCTTCAATGTCTTCCGTAGATTGTTTTGTCTTCTGACTATTTTTCAACTTCTTAATTTTTGTGACTAGTGTCTTGTTATGATTCCTTAATCTGAAAATTTCTTCGGATTTGTTGAATAGTGTTTTATTACTTTTTGTGATTTCCAACTTATGAGTCTTTTTAGAGTTGTCATTTTTTTTTGAAGAGATTTTATCTGTTGTCGATACTGGTCGATCACTGATTCTTGATTTTCTAATTTATGTCGTATATGCATTAGTTCTTCATCCTTGTCGCTAACGATTTTGTTCAATTGTGTTATTTCTTCTTCGTAATCATTTATTTCTTTATTTATATCTTCATTTTTCAATCTTTGATTAAAATCGTGTTCGTCTTTTAATTCTTCAATTTGCGCACATAATTCTTCTATATGATTTTTCTGGTCGGAAATTTTTTGTTCATTGAGCTGGTGTACTATCTCATGTAATTTAACCATGGCTTCTGATTTCATATTCATGTCTCATAATTCTTCATTGTCTTTTCAATAGTGTTTTAACTTGGCTACTAATTTATCTATTTGTAGTCGCAAGCCAGATTCCATGATCTCCGATTTCGTCGACACTAGATGGTCGTGTGGACTATAGATGGTCTTCGATTTTCTTTGATTTTGTTCTCTTGTATTAGGTTAAATAACAATTTTTTTTTTAAATAATAATTATTATTATTATTTTTCTTTGACTTTTTTTATTTTATTTTTTCCAAAAATAAGTTTTTTGTTTGAAAATTTTAATAATTATTAAAATTATTATTATATATAACAATAATAGTAATATTATTAATAAATAAAAACTAGATATATATCTATATATAATATAATATAATAATATTATATTATATTTAAAAATATATAAATTTTTTTTTAATATTATTTTTTGGAAAGATGTGGTGGTGAATAAAGTTAATAATTATCTTTATTTAAATTTGAGGTGGAGGATGATAGGTTATGTGAAGTGTGGAGTAGTTGGGGGTTAGAGGAGGTGGCCGATGGATGCGTGGGTGATGGAGGCAGGAGGTGGATGGAGGGGTGGATGAAGGAGGCACAAGGTGGATGGAGGGGTGGCAGATGGAGGAGGCGAGAGGCGGTTGGAGGTGGATGGAGCCACGAAGCGGTGCATCACAGAGGAAGTGCGAGGGAGCAATGAGGAGGATGGTGTGAGGAAGAGTATTCGCGATGGAGCCATGAACGAGATGATGCAGAGGTGGAGGTGCAAGGGAGAATGTGCACGATGGAGGCATGAAGGGCGTTGGTATGTGGCTGGAGGGTAGCGTCGGAGGGAGGAGGTGGCACCAGTGTATGGTGGAAGGTAGAGTGGTAGGCTAGCGTGGGCATGGAGCCATGGAGGTAATCGCAGTCTATGGGGGAAATAGAATTCTGCATGGAGGAAATGGAGAGATTTCTACGCAGGTAGAGGGATGAAAATGGAAGAGCGTGGGAGAATGAAGGGATATGGGGTTGGACGGAGCCAGAGAGAGAGTGCAATATTTCAGGGAAACCCTAGAGTGAGGCTAAAATCCACAAAAACTAGACAAAGTTTGAGAATTAATGGCTACAGGCCATATCAACCAACAAGGCTCTAATACCAAATGAGCCGAATAAATATTTGCGCACACAATGAATTCACCAAAAGATTTGGTAAACCAAATAAGCCATAGTAATGATATATTTGCATTGATGATAGAGTAGATAAAAGATGATATGTTACAATGGTGGCCATGCCTTAAATATGTCTTGGGCATTTGATCACATCTACATTTTGACCAAAAATCCGACGGTCGTCATGTCGGATTTTCGACACTTTTCTGTCGCATGTACGACACTTTGATTTTTTTTTAAGCGTCGGAAACTTGTCGTCGGTTAGCCGAAACTTAAATAACCGTCGCTTAAGCGACACCTATGTAACCGTCGCTTAAATGTAAAGTGTCGCTTAAGCGACAGAATATTTTTGACAGAAGGAAATTTTAAAAAAAAAAATAGCCTTCATAACCGTCGCTTAAGCGACAGAATATTTTTGACAGAAGGAAATTTTTAAAAAAAAAATAGCCTTCATAACTGTCACTTAAGCGACGAATATCAACGTAAGCCGTCGGATATGCGACACCTACAACCGTCGGAAAAGCGACGGAGATCCAGTAAGCCATCGGATATGCGACACCTAAAACCGTCGGAAAAGCGACGGCGATCCAAACAAGGCGTCGAAAAAGCGACGGAGATCCAGAAAAGGCGTCGAAAAAGCGACAGAGGGAAACCGTCGCTTAAGCGACGCCTGTGGAATTTTTTTTTTTTTAAAATATCTCGAAATTGTGTGGGTGTTTCTTCATAAAACTTCTTGCTATCTCTACTTCCCTGAAGTGAGAAAGATTCATGATCGAAACTTTCAAGAACTGGTTATTGTGTCGACCATCCAAATAAATGAACTGACTTGCACAAGCCACATTACAACTTGCCATAGCAAGTTGGGTAATATCTTTAAACCCCACCAGAACAACCAGTTATTTTATGTCACTACTACCACCTTCTTTCCCCTAATGTTTTGTTCCTTTTATTTAAGTTAAGAAATGTGTAAACGAATCGACCAATAAAGGAATTATTCCTAAAGGATTCCTACCAAAAATAATCCTCGTGATCATCAAAAATACAAAGATAATTACAAAGGGATTTATGAATTTTAATGTGTCACA